>JAOXYB010067778.1:0-10109 GCA_028565635.1 Phoronis ovalis
ATATATAGTGAGATTTTTCCGCGGCGATCTGCCATTATCAGATTTCAATTGACACAATGTCCTGGCACATTGTTGATATTTTTTGTTATCAGTGTAAATAATCAACAGTAACATAAGTGTATACAGCATTTTAATAATTCGGGATTACATTTAAAACATTCTGGAATTTGAAAATTAATTTTTTTATTGTAAATGGTGTATATGTTTTTGTTGTAAATGTGCATACATTGCACAATGATAAAACTATATCTTTACCATATACATCTATATATTTGTAAATGAAACAGAGAATACAGCAATTTGTATCTCATATGTATAATATCCATATAGATGAACAGGAAAAATCATTATCCCGATGTGATGAATATTGAGTCGGTTGTTTCCAGCTTACTTCGTCGCGGTACAGTGTCCACACGAGAGTTCACAATTTTTTCTCATGTAGCTTACGTAACCTTCTGTATAGTATCCTATTCTCGCCCAATAATCACAACTTGATTTGAAGTTCACAAAATCTGACTCCAAATCTGTAGAAACAAAAAACAAAACTAAAATGTTGCTTAACTTTTCTTCAACTTTGTATGCATTTAAAAAAAAATCAGGCGCTTCTATATGAAGCAGAATCGGTCACAATATATCCATGGGATTCTAACCTATATCCAGGACACGACTATACAAAAAGTAGATTATTGTCAACTGTTGAATAATTTTCTAATTTATCATCATGTACTTACATTGACAGTTAGATCCTTTGTATCCCACCGCACAACTACAAGAATATCCACCATTTTTATTCACACATGTTCCATTTCCACAGGGACTTTACAAGCACTCGTCAACATCTGAAATATCAGCATTCATGTATATTATATACTGTGATATGATTAAAATATAAAGTGGGACTGCAATACTTAGTAAGTGTAGAGAGGAAGGTTCTTCCAGTAAACATTCAAATTTAGATTTATATACGGATAAATGTGATATTTTAAACCGTTTTAAAGTGCATGAAAATGTCTAATGAATTTAAGTAATAAATTTACTAAATCCCAATTTTAAAAATTAGGAATCTGCCGGGAACTAATCCCACGGCAGAGTTCTCTTTAATTTAGTTTAGACATTGAAAATATGATTGAAAGGCGTACACATATGTTTTAGTTAGTCAATGAGTAACTTTCATTAGAATTGACTTAATTTGCTGTCTTATATTTGCGAAATCTGAATAGTTATTACACAAGTATATGATGTATATTTACCTAATTCACGGAAGTCTCCAGTCCACGTACTGCGGCAACGACAAGTATATCCATTAATACCATCAACGCACGTGCCACTGTTGACGCAGTGATTGTTCTTGCAATCGTCAATATCTAGAAAGTATTTCAAGATGATGCAAAAAAAGGTTTAACGCCTTTGCTGTGGTAATTAAACCAGTAAATAAGAAACATATTTTTGGAACTTTTCTCGTCTCTTTAATTTGTTTATAATAATTACTTTGTAGTCAAGGAGAATAGACATACCTGAGCAAACTGCTTTTTCTCCAGACCAGATACCACTAGTTCGACATGTGCGAGTTAGATTACCGGACGTAGCTTTATATCCACTGTTGGAGGAGTATTGAAAACTTTATCGCCAGCGTCATATATAGTATGTTTTTGAAGCATCTACATTGACGTTACCATTGGTTGGGTTACATGGTATAAAACACTTTGGATCTAAAACGTTGTATTTACATATGCAGTATCTGAGTAACTAAAAGGGATGCTGTCTCTGCTTTAATAAGCACTGTTCATTGATTTTTTTGAAAATGAAAGCCTTTGAGATGCCTGGTTTCAGTGCAGTGATCCGTATTTCAATTTCAATCGACATGTCCAAAAATTGTATCTGTACTTTCCAGTGTTGCGGTTACAAACAGAGGATCGTGTATTGTTATTATAATGTTAGAAAATGTTACTCTTACCACTAACACAGTCGTGTGTGACATTCATATATTTCCTGACATGTTGACATGGGTTTCCCTCGAAATCATTAACAACCAGAGTACATTCTTCTTTAGACTGACAATGTTCTTGAATATACTGAAGGGCGTCTTGGTAACAATCTGTAGTCTTCCATGACTCAGCAGTATACCCAGTCTAGAATAACAGATCAGCATGAAGATTGGTTACATACATATGGTGGAGGATAGCAAAAATATGTTTCCTTATGAATTAAGAGGGAGCGCGCTTCGGAAGGGAGCATATGCATGAAAAAAAGTCGGGTACCCATGCTCGTCCGTAGGGTGCAAAATAAGCCCCTAAACGGGAAGTGGAGGATCAAAATACCACCTCTAACCGGAGGATTTTGCTCAAAAAGGTACCCCTGAACGGGAAGTTTTCTCTGAAAAATTAACAACAAAAAAAACCGGTTCCCCAAAAAAATCGACAACGAAAAAAAAACGTCGTCAAAACAAAATAGTACACTAAATTTAAAAAAAAATTGCAAAATGGTCGCCAAAAGGCAATGCTCGCTGCTCGCACTAAAAAAAGGAATCCCTAAACGGGAGGTGTAGGTGAAAAACCAGCCCTAAAGATAGCCATCTACTAGTATTATAAATTTGTAATTTTTAAACGTTTCCAATGCGCAAGTTTTCGCAATAAATGCTGAACGTCTTGGATGAGAATTTGCCTGACAAAGTAGCTTTCTCACCGAGTTTGCTTCTAATTTCGAGTTTCTATGAGAAAAAGGCTGAAAAATAGCAAAAACCCTTATTTTATTTATCTTACCTATTGTTTCCGAAATGTCAGTTTCTCTGCAATCAGTACCAATGAGGCCACTCACACGTGCCATCTTCATTTTTAAACGGATAGCCATCGTTATAACATGTATTGGTGCAGCCCACTGTAAAACAACAGCAAATTAAATGAATTAAATTAAATTAAAACAATGAAATCTTATTATTTGTCACATGGACTTTTCGATTAACCTTCATAAACAAATTACAGATCGGAACTTACATTCAGAGAAAAACTGTTGCACCAGAGTAGTGGTACAACGCTAGGTGATAAAATAATTTCGGATATAATTTGATAAGAAACTACCCATATAAATATTTACCACAATTATCTATTCGACAAATGGAATTACGAATAGGATTTTTCATATATCTGTAAAAAAAGAAACGTTTCCTCCAAAACACATTCTCGAAGTTAGAAACGAGGCAAGGTACGTATAATGCCATTCGCAATTCCAAAAACGCAAATTCTCTTAAATTATACAAAACATTTCACTGCCATTGACATGTGAACAAATATAGTGAGAAACTGGTTTGTAATGTAAAATTTCTCATCCAAATTTCAACTTTGTTTTATTGTCAAAAACCGTACATTGGGAATTTCGAGTTCCGTTTACCCTCGCTTTTATTTTGGAACAGTCTTTTTGGACAAAAATATTGGCATTAAAGTTATTTGAAAAAAAAAATCCTTTCAAAAATTTTTCTTTGTAAACCAAATAGGAGGTAAGATGAACCCCAAGCAAACATGCATTGCTGGATGTGTCAAAAATATAAAAAATATAGCGACGAAATATAACGACTACGTTGCATAATTGATTTCATCTTCTTGTTTTTCTTACCTCCGAGTCCACATCGATATGCTAAGTTGACTTCCATGAGATCATAGAAAGATGGTTTACCGCCACTGCCAGCTAAAAATTGAAATTCGTCTTTGTTTGACGTCATATGTATACCCGGTAGTAGCCTGGAATAATTAATTACTATATAAATATGGACAAATGTTTTCACCTTATATCTTAATTAGTTACATATTTTAAAAAAGAACGGGACATTAAAATGGTGAATTTGTGTGTAGAAATTAAAATCAAAACTTGAAAATAGAATTGAAAACTTATTTTAATTTTTACATTTTCGAAACTGCACCAACCTTGGGGTATTTTTGAGTAATATAACTACCGTACTTTGCATTTACGTAATAAAATGTAAACATTGTCCGTATTTAGAGGTGGGGAAATGTATTTGAAAGACAGTCACTTTTTATAAACCTAAAAAGTTGCAGTTTACATTATGTTTCCATAGAAACTATTTCAACTGGGAAATAAAATGAAGGTTACACATATTTTGAAGAAGCTATATCAAAAACAACGTATTGAATCTCATATTACTAGAGTTACAGCTTATTTAAAATAATAATCCCACCAGGTGGCGCTGAAATACAGAATGATGCCTTATTTCACTTGCGTAGTCTATTCTTAAATACCTAATATAATATACTTCTTTACAAATTATGCATATCATCAGCAGGATGTGTAGAGTGATTTCTATAATTTTTGATATAACCTGTCTTATCTATCCACACTCCATACAACATTGTCAAAAGTGTTACAGCAGGAACATTAATTTGCTTCAGTACATAAACTGGACTGTCTGGACGCCATTCCGCACCAGGACGAAATAAAATTTTAAACAGTCTTATCATCAGTCAGCAGCCACTGTATCGGTTGTTATCAATAGTTACTCGAACATTGAAGAATAGTTTCTTTTCTCCACCTATGTACAGTACTAGGTTGGAATCGACTTCCACAGAAAGAACATCTGAAGAAAGACTATAAAACAGTTCTAAAAACTACAATTCATCAAAATTTCAGGTAAAATAGAACTGAGTTAAATATTTCTTAATGCCGCCGAAAGTGCATGCACAACAGTGACTTCGTAAGCAAATAACTTTTAATCCCCACAATTAAATTCTGTCCAGATTCAAAACAAAAATAGGTCAATCAAATTTTAAAAGCATATCCCTTAAGTTCTTGATTAGAATTTTGTTACCATTAATAATTACACGTCAGTCGAATTTAATTAGTATCGAGTGGTTTGTTTTGTCCTGTTCGTTGCTTTACTGCAGAGGTAAACTTACTAGTCGTAGTTCACTTTTTTTATCTTGAAATAAATAATTATACTTTCACTTCTAATATAACAGGTGAAAATTTTTTTTAATGGTTTTGAGAATAAAATAATCATTTGAAGAGTCATATTTGGGTGCTTGCAAATGTTCTGCCTCTGGCTAGCTGTTTGCGAGTCTTTTCTAAATCTCGTCATAATCTTAGCATCGGTATATTGTTTGCTTCGGCTCAGTTGCACTTTTTGGTATTACACTGTTTTTGAATGTTTTGATGAGGACTCGTTATATTTGTCATGTGTACTGGACACAGAGGTGAACGGTCTTGCACCTCTACAAGCGCCCTATACGAAAAGGTGCATGCAGGAATAGTGGTCTTGAACAATGTTTCCTAGATGTTGGTTAAATTAAAACACGATATTTGTATTGCAAAGCTTAGTGGCAGTAAAATTTACACACACGCTTCCCCCTTAGCCAATGAAAATGGTGGACGAACACTGACCTATTCCCTCATGAATATTTCAGTGAGTTAAAATTTCTATAAAAATCATGATCTCCATTTGTTTTATGCCTATTTCTAAAGGGTTTGGAAATCCACATTTAAGTGGAGTACTAGTCGGCATACCACATGGAGTGCCTGTTACACCACCCATGCAGAGTGTAAGTATAATAATGTTGTTATGACGTTTTTTTTATAAAGATAACTTTTTGTGAAATGATTTAGATAGACAGTCTTTTGAAATTTGATCTTAATTTTCAAAGACTTTTTTTAAGTACAGACAATTTAGTATTGTGTATATCAAATACAGTTAGCCGTATCAATGGTAAAAATACCCAGATTAATTGTAACCATGCAGCTAATCCACTGCTGAAGCCTAATGGTCTTCCTCGCCAAACGTAACATCTCCAGATTCACTGTTTTTCCCGAAAATAAATCAACCGCTTGTATTCAAAATATATTTATTTAAAGGGTTAATTTTAAATTGGTAGCTATTTGTGATGCAGTTATTTTCAAAAAAATTGTATTCGAGAATGTTCGGATAATTGTTTTTATAAGTTAAAACAAAGTAAATTTTTTTCCACGATATGATAATAAGCAATCACATAACCGAAATGTTTTTAGAATGGCATCAAATATTCTTGACTACCCCACGTTTATTTGTTTTCTTATTTGATATTGAAAAACCTCGAAAGACATTTTGTATGGCCATTAAAAGAAAAACTTTACCTTGATTAAAATAATTCTGCTATTTCGTAGACCTCAGTACGAGGCCTATGAGATAATTTTATTAGAATATCAAAAACTCAAATTGCTCTAATAATGGACACTTAAGATCATCAACAGCGTATACTTTTATCAAAGGAGGAAAGTTCAAGACCTTGCCAAAATGCATGATCTCTTGATGACATCGATGTAGTGATATGATAAAATAGTAACACGCACATGTTTAGTTCAAAAACTAAATCTTATTTTTTCAGTGAGAAAGATTTCAGTCTCAAGCCCTTCACCCGTACTTTGTTAATTGGCGGGAAGAGCTCAAATGATGACTTCTCTATTGTCCTTAGTTTTCTACTTTATTTTAGGGTGACGACGACTTGGAAGCATTCGCACTGATTGCTAGTATGACATCATCGAATAATGGTGTAGTACACAGGGTAAGTAATGAAAACTTATGTTATCGACAATAACCTTGCAAGGAATTCAATGTTGGAATAATTTCTGCTAAAGATTGAAAGAAGAAGAAGAAACGATAACTATAAAACTTATAAGATGTTTTATTTTAACGAATGCGTTGTGAATATTTATGTTACGGATAAAAAATGTTCAAGCTATGCAATTTTTTGTTTTACTTTCTGTTTATAGTCGCGAGCAGAACAGAATATGATGGCATGATATCCAGAGAGCCATTTCGATTCAGGAAATGTAAGTGTTCAATTTATTACAAAGACTGTTACGGTATACATGGAATGTTATTTTTCGGCATGGTTGATATGTATTTCCTGTTGCTTGCCTTATTTCACTTGTAAACCTGCTGCTTTGTGTTTATTTTTTATTTTTAAAGATAAAGATAACTGAGGTAAAGTTATTGAAGTTGGAACGCAATAAATATATGTATGTATTTTATTTTAAAGTAATGTGCTTTCGCACCCAGCATCAAATAGGCTTATAATACTATAAAGTATAACAATTATTAATAAATAGTTCTACACATTTTACAGATACATGTCTTGTTTTCTCACTAAAAATGCAGTTTTTATAAATTTAGCTAGTGCCCTTATAGTACATTCTTTAGGAAACATGAGAGACAAGATTTCATTATCTAACAAATCACAAAAAATTGAAAGTTGTAATTTCAAAAGTTTCTGCAGAGAGCTCAATAACATCACTCCTGGCCGACTTATACAAAGCACAATATAAGCACATTTATAATTAACCGATCATTTTTTTCTATTAGACAAGATCACAATCACTTATAGCATTCAATAGGAAATTCAGCTTTAACCATAATAAATTTATGGCGACAGTAGCAACAATGGAAATAATGGCAATCGTCCTTTCAGACGATCTATGGTCGATTCAGACGCCAGAGAGCGGACCAACGGAATAGTACCGTTTGAGTTTAGCACCACGCAACCTTTTTGTAAGTTTACTTTATTTACTGCACATCGCTCTAAAGAGCAGCCTTTCCAATTACAATTTTATATTACACCCTAGATGAATACAAGAATCAAGTGAGCTAGCTATGCAGTTTCTTTATTTGCCGTCTATTTCAGTCACCTATTTCTGAAACGCTGTTGGCAAATTCAGATTTTTTATTATATTGAAATGAGCCGAACGTATTTTGCTAAAATAAACGATCTTTAAACATAATAAGTTACTTGCTCTGAGAAAAGAATTTCTAATTTGTGTTATCGTTCTGACCAGTTGGTATCAACAGACGTATGAATAGACGCAATGAAGCCACTTTTTATTACGGCAATGTATAAGTAAGAGTAACACCGAAATGTATATGCAGTTGATAGAGCATTACGAAATGCCTACTTGTAATTGATTCACTAGCTTAACTAGCCATGTTATGAGATTTGCTTGTGTTACTTAAAATGAAAAATCGGTCTTCCTATAGGAAACTTTCAAATAGAATAAGATTGTCAAATATGCAGATCTGTGTCAGTTAAAAATCACAATGATGATACAGAAACATTGCAATTAACTTATTATACTCATTCATCCTGTTATCATTAGTCTATAAAAAAGTAATATCTACTTCTACAGGTATTTCCAATTTCTACTCTGGCAGAAAATCGTGACAGCTAGTTGCAGATAAGTAGCAGGTGCGTAAATGACGTTCTGTTTGGGGTGTCTCAGACAACACTTATATTTATTTCCAAAAAAATTCCAGTTTAGTTTCAGTGCCTATAGACACAAATGTTTACTTTGAACCTGGCATGATGAAATATATGCAAATAAGCTAGAAGAATAATTAGAAATCAAATTATTCCAATACCAAAGGTACAGCATATATATCATGGGATCATGTAATGTATGCAAATAATCATTCTATCATTTTAATAACATGCATTCAAGTGTCACAGCACAATAAAATATATGCAAAAGAGGTTAAAACATAATTAAAATTTATATGTAAATAAAAGCAATAATTAGAATTTAAATTATTCTAATCTCATACATATATCATGGTATCATGAAATATATGCAAACACCGGTAAGCAAATGTATATTAATTTCTAATAGTATGCATTCAGATGGCATGATACAAATAAGGTAAAACCAAATTAAATTTTATATTATTCTAATATCATGTATACAGACATCAAAGATATCATGTAACTTATGTAAATTAATATTATATAATTTGTACTTCTTTACCTTGAGAGTGCAGGACACTATTGGTACGAAGCATGTGCAAATAAGAACACCTATCACTCTAATACATAAATTCAAGGTAAGGGATTTGCATAATTTTGAAAAATAAACTTGTACAATAGTTAGAAAAGGGACATTGCTGCTATCCCAGATAATTTATAAACTCCCATAATTTGATCTGAAACTGGTCAGAGAGGATTCTCTCATTTACTTACAGGCAAAGAGTAGCATGTACGATTAAAATTATGTTACATAAATTTGCTAAATAGTCACTCATGTGTTAGCACATCCAATTCCCATGCTGCTGTTATATGTAAAATGCAAAAAAAAATCTTACAAATTACAATGTACTAATAGAAATAAACATTCTAAAGCAAATTAAATAAGAAACAGATTATGGTAAGCTAGTTCCTGAACGAATAGAAGTAGCAACTTCAGTTTCAGCAGTATCATATGCATAACGCTGGTATATATTGAGCAATTTTTGATTATCTTGAAGAGTTTTCTTCACACTTGGCCTCTCCTGAACAAATGACCACCACTGTTTAAAGCGAGCCAAATAAGCAGCGTCTTTAGGAAGTTCAAAATGTCTGTAGTGCTTTAGAACCTCAAAACGAATAACAAAAGGTGCTAGCATTATATCAACCATACCAAAATCGGCTCCCATAAAAAAAGGTCCATCATCAGACATTTGTTCTACAATAGTTTCTACTCCTGTAAGAATTGCTTTTTTGGCAATTTCTTGGTCTTCAGGGGATTGTTTTAAAAGTACAGAATAGAAAGGTGGAACAATTTTCTTAGCAATGAAATCAGACCATATTCTGACATATGCACGTTGGTATGGATCTGTCGGTAGCAGTCTTTGAGGTAAATCAAAAGCTTCGTCAACATACTCAATGCATATGGAAGACTCATAGACACACTTTGCATTGTGAACGATAACAGGTACTAGGCCACGTGGATTAATAGCAAGGAATTCTGGAGTCTTGTTGTAGGGATCAGTTTCATGATATTCAAAATCTACTCCTTTTTCAAGCAATGCTATCCAAGCACGTTGAGCAAATGGGCAGAACCAAGCGTTGTATAAGGTTGGCTTCAGAGGCATGACGACGATCTATAACAAAACTTTAATTTAAAAAACTGACATTGTTATAGAGTAAAACATTCAAGTAATCATCCACTTCTAACATTTTTCTTAATAAAAAAGAGATATCTGTCTGTATTTGGTAGTTAGTAGTTAATAACAGTACTAGTTAATACCACTTGGTATAAGGACACAATTGATTTTCCCATCCACTTCTATAGTAAATTCATGTAATTTAAATCATTATAAAAATTTC
>JAOXYB010067789.1:0-10109 GCA_028565635.1 Phoronis ovalis
AAACTAGTGAAGGAATCCTTGTCTTGGTCTGCAAATAAAAGTACACATGGACAGTTGAAAATCATCTATTTTATGTCTGATCACCTAGGAGGTGATTTAATAGGATTATTGGCCATTATTAGAATCTTACGTATTTATTTTGCGTATGTCTGACTGTGTAAAATCATTTTTATAGCAAGTTAGGGTACCGAATTATAGAAATAAATTACATGAACTTATATCTTTTTGTTTTCATTATTTTGGTTGTTTTTAATTTTTTTTCAAACAAATGTTGTGAGAGATTCAAAATGAAAGTACTCTCCAACCTCATGTGTGTATTATACGCTATATGTAAATACTGTGGAGTTTCGGCAGCTTGTGCTAATAAGGGTTAGGACCACGAACCCCGGCAATGAACCGGTTGACCTTTCTTTGTCTTTGAAACGAATCGTCAATTGTCGGTAGAACCCCGAGGGGAGAACACGTTTATTTTCTTTCTGAAAGTATATATCTAAATGAAAATTAACACCATAATGCTTATTATATTTAATTAATAAGAATTACTGCTAAAATATTATCAGCTTTATACCAAACATTAACGTATGAGCACATTTTTACTTGGTGTCCCTGTATGTTTACCGTTTATATATTTTATAATAAGATGTTGGCAATTGAAGTCAAAAATTAACTTATATCGTCTTCAGTACATAACGATTTTTAAAAAATGTGTTTCGTTCAATAATTCGCAACGTCTTAATTTGTTTGGCTTATTTTCTCAGTGTTTCCCCACCTCTGTTACAAAGGACAAATAATCATCTGGCAGTACCGTGAGTTGAGTAATATATCATGTAACGAAAATTAAAAAGCTACTATGTGTACCACAATACGTAGATAAAAAAGATCGAGTTATACCAAATTAGAAAATTCGAAATTTCCATCATACATTTCTCACAAAAATATATGAACATTTCTATACACATTTTATACGCAGCTTTAGAAAATATAGAAAATATAGATGCCCTGTAGTAGATGCGCTGGTGTCTAATTTATTTTAAAAATTATTTCTTTATCTATTATTAAACAATTAACAAGCAAACCTAGTAAAAGTAATACAAAGACATATAAGAGCGAATAAGAATGATCACTGAATTTATTAAAAATCACATCAAACAGTAAAACAAAAAAAACTTGAAAAACAACGTAAACTTAACTCTTGTCATTAAGAGAAGACTGAGGCACATTTAATGCTTCGTGCCGCTTTCGAAACTGACACAGATTCTGCGCAGCAAAGCAGATATATGTAATATGGCGAGTAATAAGATGTGCATGTATATAAACGGCGAAAAACGTATGTTACTAAGACAAAATAAAATTAGCACTCCAAAATTATACTTTCGCATTTACTTAATTTAATTATGAATATACAATACATATTTGTTGCTTCAACACGATACTGTTCAAACAGAAAACTTGTCTTCAAGCTAAAGAAGGCAGTACTATAAATAATTATATCATGATTTAATATATTGCGAGTTAACTCTTATTTTACTACTCTTGATCTTATTTAATTTCTTTATTTACAACAGTATTCATTTATCAATAATTTAGTCACTTTTAGTATAGAAATGGAAATAATAAAGCTGACATTTTAGACTCCACGTTTAAACGTATCAAACTATTAGCAGTTTAAATGTGACTAAATACATTTGCAAAAATTATAATTTAACATCACTTTAGGCAATTTGAATGGAAAAGCATCAGTTTAAAAAAGTGTACAATGACAATGCAAACTTTATTATTCAGACTGAGCCTAGACTAAAACAGAATAAACGAATTGTAATCATTAGACATTTTACATGTACATTAATATGCTTAAAGAATATGGATCAATGGGGTAACTCATATACAGTATAACATTATGTGTGTCCAGTGCATTTGCAATAAGTTTGTTTACTTACGTAATCAAATCATTGAGGTAGATAGTAAACAATTGGGAAGACAATTTAAAGTATCTGGACTCCAAAGTGATTATGATATTCTTGCTGGTTGTGTCTGAGTTATGGTTGAGCTATTTATATGAGCTTAGAGTGATGCTGCTGATATTCTAATAAACCGTGCACTTATTTGCATTTGTCTAGTTTGTTTACTATTCGATGCTCTAAATAGACCTGTATTAAAACAATCATAATATCACCCCACGTCATGGTTTTGATGATGAACAAACAGAATATAATATTGTAACAATCTTACAAAAGAAATTACATCTAACATAATCTGTTCACATTACTTCACTATATATTATTACAAGGAATCCCAAATATGTCTTGAAACAAGGTTTCGTTGTCTCTTTTTAATTGGTCGGCAACATATTTAATTAGAATACCTTGCTCAAAAGTAAATCTATCCCCTTGTACACTGTCCTTTTCTAATTCTGTCATACCGTGATAGAATTTTGGATATCCGGCTGCATGAACGACAGCTAACAGAGCTTCCTGATTCGGACCTGGTATGAAGCCTGGGGATCCAGAAGAACCATGAAGAAAACTTTTACTTGAGTTGTAAAGAATCCTGTAGGGAGCATCATATCCTTCATAAAGGTAGTCATTACCTTTCATCTGAAACAAAACACGAATTTTCATTTAACATTTATTATAGAATCAAACATACCTACTCTTGCATACCGCGGGTGAAACACACTGAATCCACAAAGGTTTCTTTGTTCTCGCGCATTTCATAAACTACTGGGATAATATATAAACTACTGGGATAATATATTTACCACAATAAAATATTTATTGCTACCCACACGATTCCTATATGATTAAAAAGTCAAAATATAAAAGTCAAGAAGATCCTGTGAAACAAATAAGTATTGTGCTGAATTAATTCTTATTCAGGAGAAAAAAATAAAAAGCCAGTATGCAAACTTTATACTTCGATCGATAACAAACTAGCAGTAGACGATATGAGAACTTCTTAAAATGGTGGGTCGGTAAACGCTGTAATGTAAAAACAATAGCTTACCTTAAATCTCATCGTGTCGAGCTCTAATCGTTCGCAAGCGTAATCCACTTTCTTAGGCTCACCATTGGGGTGGCCAATAAAATAAATTTCTTTAATCTCGTCGTCATTTTCAGATGCAAATTTATCAAGACCAGGAATCATTTGTTTATCTTTTGCGATATCTTCTAAATCTAAGATGGCAATATCCAGATTTTCATTGTACCAGACTGGTGTTCTGCTTTTGAAGTAGTAATAGTTAGGTTGAGACCGCTTTTGGTTATAGTTGAATTCCACTCGCATATCTATGAAAGGAACCATATTAGTAAGGCGGATTCATTCTTTTCAAATTTGAAACTTCCGTTGGATATAGATTTAGTTTTATGGAATTGCAACTTCATTGGCTTACATTATTATAACATTTTTTCTATTACATATCTTCGTACATTTGTAGTGCTGCTATATAAAGACAAATATTACTAAGCCACCTAAACCTAGCTATAATGATATACTACGATTTACCTGAGGTTGTGTACTTTACAACATGATAACAAGTCATTAAATAGCGACTTCCAACTCTGAAGCCTGTACCAGCCTGCGTCCCATTGGTCAATTCTAAGTAACCGACAGAATTGACAACATTTCCTAGCGAGTTGTGAAAGTCAACGGTAGCAGTTATGTCAAATTTCTTAAAAAATTCTTCTCTTCCGCCATCTTTGACTTGTGATGAATTGCTCACTGCTATAATAACAAATCAATACATGTGTCTATGTTCCGCTAGTTACAAAGTATTGAATGAACAAGATTTTTGGTGGAAATGAAAAATACAAAACGAAAGATATTCAAAATAATATAATTTAGATAAATCTGAATTTTGCATTTAACTGATATTTAAAACTATTTTCAACTTAAAAGTTAAGAAAAACATGATATTAAGATTTTTGCATGTTTATGTTTCAAGAAAGCAGGCCAATAAGATCGATATTTTGGTTGATTTTAGCAGTCTAATTAAATCCACCTGTTAGTGTTCCGTGCCATCTCAACCAACGACTCGGCTTCACCATTATGATAGTCAATTTTTGTTATATTCCTTTAATTTAACAAGAGCGAAATAATAACGTCACTAAACTTTTGAACAGACTTTGCCCAAACTAGATAAGCCTTACTCTCCGTGTGATCCCCAGTCCCTACCACGTCTATTCTATCACCATGACTCATTCTGAATAGGTATCGCCGGGGAGCTGTATGTGATCTGTCAACGACCTATTTTACCAGCTACCCGCTTATAGTTCACTGTTATACATATTATTCTAAACTGCAATTTAATTGAGATCAAGATTTTCGCAAACACTTTATATATAAATAAAGGGATTGTCGTTCTTCTGCTTTTCGAGATAACGCAATTTGACTGTGGTTAAACCCAGACGTTAGTTGAGAAGGTACTGACAAGTAACGGATGCATTTATTTAGGCTGAATTTTTAGTAGCCTTCACTTAACGGAATTGGATATTTGAAATTGCATAAAAAAGAAAATGGCGACCAGCTTATGTGCGTACCTAATTTTTTTACACATAGTTTATGTGATTATATAGATTTTGTTTATCTACAGTTTGTGCTAACAAATTTAATCGTCTCTAAAAATTATTCTTACCTGTTGCAGATATATGTAAGGAATCGTAAAACTCTTTAATTATTTCGCCGTGGTTGTCAATATCTATAAAACATAATATAATGGAAAACATGCACTGCACTTAACATCGCGTGTGATAAAATTGCTTGGCATATGTTAAGGGTATAGCCTTATTACGCCATTACATCAGTACCTCCATAGTAGTACCTCCATATATATTAATACATGTATTTTTTCCCTTTTTTTTGGAAGCGGGACGCTTTAATTATGGGTGTTTAATAATGTCAATATGTCGTACTTTCTGGTAAGAGCAATACAAATTCTTGAGCTCAGAAAATCAGTATAGTCCTAATCAAAACTGTACAAAAAAAACAGCAGGTAACATATGAGAGGATATTCCTCCATTTTATATTTCCATGAACAGAAAATACAGTTGCCATGAATGTAAAATCTATTGGTATGCTTAAATCTTTCATTGCATCAAACACATTTAAAAAGCATCTATCCTCTCTCGCTATATGTGTATTTATTATACTATATTTTAATTTTGACAAACGATACTTGGAAATAAAGTATTTATATCGCGTAGCTTTTTGCACTCACCTACTCCTACTGGCAAAGGATGTATCAATCCCACTGGGATATCATGGCCACTCATCTCACACACTTGTGGGTTTTGATCTGTCATTGTTAACACATCACCAGGAAACAAGCAATTCCATGTGTCTTCATCCCCAGTCATCAAACAACGAGCACATACAACGTGCCTTTCGCATGAGCATGTACTATATTTCAGTGATAGGATATGTCCCACTTCATCCGAGACAAATACCAAGATATTCCATAGTGCACGCAAGTCTCTACCACGTACAGTTAACCGAATGGCTGTAATTGTTTTGTGTCTTTGTTCTAACTGCCTGATAGTGAGTAAAAACCTTATGCCATTATTAATACATAACAGACCATTTCTCCAGAGGAGAAATTTTCCCGTGATGCTATTCACATGCTGTAGCACAGCTGACTGGACATACGACGCCATATTGCCGGGCACTGCTTGAGTAACGTTTAACTGAATCGCCAACGTTATTTTGTCATTATCTATCTGTGGCAAATATGTTGTAATCTCAGTTGGCTGGTCAATCTTTAGACGCCAATAAATATTAAGAGTAGGCTTAGTACTTTTTTTTCTAATACTACAAATACAGAAACCAAACTTTTCTAGAATGGATAGAAACATCTGTTTTTCCTTCTCATCTAAAGCCAAATTACCCAATAAACAATAAAACCATTTAACATCTGCCTGTCCACTTTCTTTATATGAAGTCAGATTTTGTTCAAAGTTATTATCGTTAAACTCTTTCTCAAAGTATTTGTTATATTCTATCCTGGTATCCGCGTATTCCTTAGAAAAGATATCTACTGCATCTGCTAATAATTTTGGAAAATGAAATACTATTTCTGGAAATTGTTCAGGAAAAATCAACACTTGGCCTGTATTGTGCAAATAATGCATAAATGATTCCAATTCTTTACCTTCCGCATCTCCATCTTCATCCAAGAACAATTGTTTAATCTTTTTCTTAGATATGGATAACTTTTTTGATATAAATTTACCGTTAATTTTTTCAATACATCTTGCCCACTTCTTTGTCAAAATAAGTTTCGATGCAGCAGCTTTATTAATAAGTGTTTTTCTCATTTCTTCCAAATCGCAATCATTGGTATTAGGCCCAGTTATAAATATGTCATCATGTATCTGAAGCTGGTCATTAACCCGACTGAATGCTTGATTCCGCTTTAAAATTAGATTTTTGTTTACTTCTGCAGATAGAGGAATCACTTTGTTACGCTCTTTTAGTAGCTTCTCAAGTCTTTCTGCATGTTCTATTAACTTTCTGCTTTGATCATTACAAAATGATTCTGTTTCCTGTTTCACCTTCTTTATACATTCTTCTATTTGCATCCGGGTTAATTTGTCTGTGTGTGTACCTATAATAATAACATTTGCATTTCTGTCACGCAGACATACAACTTCTAGCCAAATACCAATTGTTGCCGAAAAACCGTCGGAGAGGAAGTGATCCATTTTGAAAATCAGAAATATGGTAGCATTTGGTGTATGAAAGAGTTGTTGCGCATCTTTGTACGTTTCCATATTGGCAAGTTCGCTAATCCTTATCTGAATTTTGGGATGTATGTCGGGATATAATGGCCGTTGCCAAAGAAAAAAGGCAAACCATGGCCACTTATGGTTTAACGTGAAATCAGTTTGTTCCCAAAAATAATGTTCCCAAATATTTGGCGTTTTTTTTTCTAATAGCGGTTTGTACTTTCCATGCCTCAAAAATTCCACTACACTCGTTTTTCCTACTCCTTTGTTTCCAAGAATCAAAACTTGTCTACTGCTTACAAGTACAGGATGCCAATTGTCATCTAATCGGCACTTATTCCCTATAATATACTGTAACATTAAATGGCTCAAATTAAAGCCTTTAAAATTATGTCTAAAGCCAGTATTATCATATGTACTCGGTAAACTGTTCGAAATGTTTTTGGTCAGTTCTAACTGTTCCATCTTGGTCAGTAATATTATCTCAAACGGAATATCTTTTAATTTGTTTTTCTCCAGTTTTAATTTTCTCAAGTTCCTTAAATTTCCCATACAAGGTGGTATATGCATTAACAGGTTGTCAGACATATCCAGCTCTTGCAGGTCTTCTAGTTCTCCAATGCCTTCATGAAGCTTCTTGATTCTGTTGTCATGCAAATACAGCTTTCTCAAACGTACAAGGTAACGGATCCAATCCGGAACCTCAGACAGCTGATTTTTGCTTACATCGAGCTCCTCTAACTTTTTTAACTTCCTCATATTTGTATGCAGCTCCCGAATTTTGTTTCCACGAAGTTTCAATGATATAAGACTTTTTAGCTCCCCGATCAACCAATGCACACCTTCAAGTTGATTGTTACTCATGTCTAGAATCTCTAGTGTATCAAGCTCACTCATGGTTTCAGGAAGCTCTGCTATTTCATTATCATAGCCTTTTAACCGCTTTAAACATCTACATCCTGTTAAAATGCTTTTACAAATCTCTTTAAGATAATTTCCTCCTACATCTAATTCTTCAAGTTCATGAAGTTTTCCTAACTCCTCGGGCAAATGTTCAAGCTTGTTATGAGCTATGTTTAAACATTTCAGTTTTTTCGCATTTTTTATGTTACGGGGAATGGATTTAATATTGTTGAATGAAAAATCGAGTGTTGTAACTTCTTCGATAATTTCAGGCATCTCAAATATCATTTCAGGAATGGAATCTATGCTCTCTTTATTAAACGAAAGCTTTGTTCTCCCTGGATAGCACTGATCTGGCTCAGACCGACGTTTTAAAGAAGGCAAACTGAACGGGTTTATAAGTTCTTCTTCTTTCCTTTTCTCTTCCTCTCCCTGTTTTTCCTCCTGTTCTTTTTCTTTAAAACAAAAATGATACATTATCACTTCGTGTTTTTTTTAGTAAATTGGAAATGAAATTATTAAAGATATGTAAAAAGAGTAATATAATACGAAGAAAAAAAAATACATGAGCACACATGCTAATAAGAAGGGTCGCTGCTATTTTAGTCTAAAAGCTATATGATTAAATTGTCTTTGTACAAAACACAAGTTTTCTGAAATATTACGTATTTCAAGTAGTATATTTGCGATTATACACTTATATAGTGTATAAGTCAATGTATATTTTGCTCTCATTGACCTTAACTCGTAAAGTTTGAGATCGTTAATCTATTAATCATAAAAAAATCAAGAATTACGAGAACATGCACATACGGTTACGATTGCTTGTTTTGAAATCCATTGCTCCCCGCATACCGCCATACAAAGCTCCAACCATTAAGCCCAGTGTTCCCCCGGCTACACCACCACTTAAGGCGCCTACTGGCCCCCCGGCTACACCTCCTACAGCAGTACCACCAATAATACACACAGCAAATCCTTTAGTAGCTCCATCAACACCTCCACCAATTGCTCTTGAAACAGCACTAGTAGTTCTTGTAATCCAATCCATATCTTAAGTTAACAATTTTCGGATAATTAAATATGAGAGAAACGGTTCCTCTATTCCTCAACTTAGCTGGTCACTAATTAAACTGTGTTGCACAATAATTACATACAGGTGGGTGCATTTGTCTAAGCAGTTACATGTATATGCAAACACTTACATAACTAACAAAATACCTCATGAATTGTGATGCACATCCACTAGACGCTCGGTATATTGATTCATCGACAAACATTTAAGATCGATGTCGCAACCGGTGGAAAACTGACTTCAAAAATCTAAGCAAGTATAAGTAAGTGCTTGTGGACTCTATCGCATTCCTATATATTTTAGTAATGTTTTCCTGTGGCATTCAAAGCACGTGGCTTAACCATCTAAATCTTCTCTGCCTTGTCGTTGTATTGCTGTTACCTAACTTGGTCTTATTGTACAGGTCATGATTGGAAATCTTGTGTGGCTAGGAAATTTAACATACTTCATAGACATTTATTGTTAACTGTAAACTAAGATTGATTCTTCACTTTTTGTTGATTTTATTTAAATTACTTAATTTCTTGTATCCAACTCTATCCTGACCTAATTTTTAATTATCAGCATTAAACTGTAAATTATGATAAATACTAACTTTGCCACACCAGCACCGATTACTAGGGGGTTCAACTAGAATCAGTGGATAGCATGCATGTTTGTGAACAAAAACGACTAAAAATGGTTATAATTAAAAAAAGCATTATGCAGTTAGGGCTAATTTTTTTAATCAAATATATACAAAAAAGAGTACCTTCTTCGATTATTTGTACAGATTTAAGGTGATTAATTTACCAGTATGTTTCATACCAAATACAACATCTAGCAAATATGTTATCTAGAATTTCGTTTAGTCAGTGAAACGGGTTCATTATGATAATTTAAAAATGGGAAAACGCACATAGGGCTTTTTCAAAAACCCTTTTACAAACATGGGTACCAGTTAGTCGAACCTCTGGGGCACAACCAATAATTCTCACGTTATAGTGGTCTATACAAATAAGGTTTGGCATTAGCTTAGGAGAAACTATAATGACACAATGTACTGTTGTAGGACGATAAATCATTATAACCAGACTCCATACGCTGCCTCAAAATATATTTAATAATACGAACTGTAGATTAGAGAGCTTAATATAATTAGACACGAGTACTGAGAGAAAATCACACGGTTCATGTTTAATGCCTGTACAGAAACGTACTACTATAGCGAGTTACATTTACTTCAATTGTTAAAACATGTATTACAGACGTACATATTTCACTCTTTACACGTAGGCTCGTATGCTTTCACGTTTTTGGTATTCTAATACGAAGACTAGCGAAATACCCAGCAGTCACAGAGAAAACGTCCAAGTTCACGCAGACTTGAATCTAACTTAGACATTGCGTTGACACGTGTCACACATCAAGTT
>JAOXYB010067822.1:0-10107 GCA_028565635.1 Phoronis ovalis
TTTATTAGTTGCTTTTTTGTTTTTGTATTTGTCCATGTACTTTGTAAAATATGTTACTGTGACAATAAACTATTAATAATAAAGCTATAATTCAGATTTTTTTATTAATATTTCTTTAATGGATTAACATAGAATTATTTTTTTGGTGGTTATTCTACGTAATCAGTACCCTATACAATGCAAGTAAACTAGGACACACCATTTTGTCTCACTGGGTATCAATTAAAATGACAGTTTGTTACTGGTTTGATAGTTTGTGAAGGGATGTTGTCCACAATTTCTATTCAGAATTTAAATTCAGTTGGTTGAGGGCAAACTGGTGATTACATTACTGATAAGATTTATATCTCTCAGAAATTAATACATTCTATTTTTACGGATAAAAAATAAGTAAAAAATGTATCAATAAGCACAAATATTGGGCCATGTTTAACGTATCAACAAGATATCATGAAAATATTAATAACTTTGAGCCGGAATCTTGCTTTATATATTTTAGTTCCTTTTTTGATAGAAATCATGCAATTTATTAACATGGTAAAATGACTTTGTTCTTCAGATTTGTAAATACCGAAGGCACAATTGTGCCAATTTTCAGTAAAATCAGTGTTCACAGTTACTTTAATAAAAAAATCTAAACATTTTTGGCGAAACCTTGGAAATGTTATTAGATTATGTTTCTGGGTACTTGTAATGACTATGTACTTTTCTGACTTTGTTACAGCCAAAACACCTGAAATAAATTTGGAACAACCAACATTTATCGTTGCTATTCAAAACAAACATGTCAAAGCAGGAGAAACAGCCTCCTTTAATTGTTCTGTGTCTGGTCACCCTACAATTCATTGGTGGAAAAATGACAAGGAGCTGAAGCATGGTGAACAGTCCATTACAATAGTACACAGTGATGATGGATCTTGTTCACTCACAGTTGATCATGTACAGTGTGACCACGCGGGGACATATTCATGTGAAGCCATTAATGAGAGGGGAAAAGTCTTATGTCAGGCTACATTATTTGTGCATGGTAATTTTTGATATATTTTGTTATTTCTTATATTTTATACTTCATGCAGTACAAGTATTGCCTTAATTCACTGGATTTTCAGTTCAAAGTATTCAGATACTCTGTGTTATAACGATCTTTATTTCCTAACATTTGTCATTGCAGAAGATATAAAAGATACTTCAGACTTAATTGCTCCGAATTTTACTGAGGTTCCTAAGAAAGTAATGATACAAGAAAAGGATATTGCCAAGTTGCTTGTTCGGGTTACAGGTGAACCTAAACCAGAAGGTATGTATCTATGTGAGCATGTGCACACCCATGAGTGTATTAAATAATAGTTAATTCTTTACTATCTATAATATAAAATTCAGTAAAGACAGTGCTGAATTTATTTGTGAATTGGAGATGGGTAAATATGATGGCTGTGCAGAACAAAATCATGCTCACCTCGTATTAGATTTGACATTTTTATAGCTAACAGATGAAAAAAAAATTGTTATTTACAAGAATATTTTCTGTTCTCATAGTGAGTTGGTTAAGAGATGACCAACTTCTGCAATCTGAACGCTATCATATAGAAGACTTTGCCGACACTTACTGCTTGGAAATTAATGTTAGTGAGTTAGATGATGCAGGAACATACTCTTGTGTTGCAAAGAACTGTGTGGGTGAAGCTGTTGTTCAAATCCCACTCACTGTAACAGGTATTTAATGCATATAATAAATTAAGTTTTCATCAATAAAATAATTTTTTGATATCATAGATTAAAGTTAGGTAACTACAGAGCTATGAACTTAACTCCTTTGAAGTGCTCCATGAATACCTTCATCATTTCTGCATCTGACATCTGGTAGTGCACAAAGTTAAATTACTTTTGAAGCTGAGTAAATATTCAATATAATTATGTAGATGATTTCTAAAATTTGTAATTTAAGCTACAGTTATTATTTTCCTTAAATAATTAAAGTTATTTGACAAATGTGAAGTAGAATTATAGCATGTATTTGGCATATTTCTGTACCTTTTTTCAGAATTTCCTCGAGAGACAAGACTATCAGAATCCCCTCTTGTTCTGCGGCATGTGGAAGAAACAAAAGCTCCTGTATTCATTGAATTACTACAGAATCAGGTGCATATTGTTTAACAAATAATATCCGTTCAAATAGATACATCCAGTTAATGTGATTGATGGTACCAGTAGTCCTGGTATTTATGGCATTTTTGATAAATAAATTATTCTAATTCTTGACCAGTCACCGACTGACAGTGGCATGCAACTAATGTAACAAAGTACTTTGAATTAATTAGATTGGTTTATCAGTTTGTTCGTTAGCAGTAGTAAATCTAAAAATGTGTTTGCTAGCTTTGAGACAAGTTTCTAACCCACATGCATATTAGTAAGTGCAACATTGATGACATAAAATCTGAATTTCACAAGCACTGGTCTTTAAGCCAAACCACAGACCTTGCCATTACTGTTAAAATTTGGTTTCGAAAGTTGTCACTACCAATATACATGTATGTTAAAGTAAAGTTTTATAGATTTTGAGTTGTGATAGTTGTAGCTTTATAATTCATTGTGTTATAACTATTAAAAATATTTGCTGGACCTATTTGTTTTCCAAGAACTTCTGATTTGTTCAAATTGTGACTTGTCCTCCCCTACTTCTGAAGAAATCCAATGGTATTGTCAACGATTTAGATCGCTGCCTATTAAAGTGTGTGATTTTACATATGTCCTTAATTGTGAGACCAGTAATTACAAAGATAACTAAATTATATGTTTTATTGATTGAAGGATGTGGAAGAGGGTGATGACTTGGAACTGTCATGTATCATCTATGGAGTACCAAGGCCTAGCATCATGTGGTACAAGTAAGTACATGTTAAATGCTTGTTAGTTAGTGAAAAGCATAAACTTTATAGAATACAGTGACTAAACAGCTATGTAAAATAAGTCCTAAGAACCTGTCATTTGTTCACAGAGATGGTGTGGAGATAAGCAGCGGGAGACATTTCAAAATTTTTCGTGAAGGTGATCACTGTAGTCTGTCGATGAAAAGTATAGAGGATATGGAAACAGTAGAGTATACATGTAAGGCAGTGAATTCTGCTGGAGAGGCATCATGCTCAGCGGCTATAACAATCCATGGTAAGTATTTTGGTAAGTCTTATAGAATGGTGAAAAGCACAGCAATATTTATTTATTTTTGGGAGATATTTACATTTTTTGGCATCCCTTCCCTTGGATTATTAAAAAAACAAAAACACATTTTTTTTTGTAGAAAAGTTAAAGCTACCAGAGTTTGTACGTCAGCTGACTGATGGATCTTGCAAAGAAAGGAAGCTTGTTAGGTTTGATTGTGCTGTCAAAGGAAAACCAGAACCACAGGTTAAGTGGTGAGTACAAGAAATTCTACTGTGACTGACCTAAAAAGTAGAACTTAGATATAAATTTTGTCCACTTTTAGTCATCCTAACTGTATGATATTGGATGCTAATGATATTTTATTTCCAGGTATCTGAACAGTGTTTTGCTTGAAGTTAGTGATCGCATTAGCATAGAGTCTAAAGCAAGTTACAATGAGACATATTATACACTAATTATCAGAGCTTGTGAACTCCAAGATACTGGTATTGTCCAAGCCGAAGCAATCAACTCTGCTGGACAAGTAAAATGTGCTGCTAATCTTGTGGTTGAAAGTAAGTTTGTACCCAATAGTTTAGAAAAGTACATTTTTACAATTGTTGTAATGAGAAACAAGTCAAAGTAAGTAAAGGTTCTGATATTGTTGATAAGAGCCTTTACATCAATAACACTGAGCTTGAGAATCCCAAATGTAATGAAGTATTTCTTACATAATTTTTTTAACTTTACTTGCCCTACCCATCTTCTGACACATTATGTATACTTTTGCTTTAAATCTATATTTTACAAACCTTGAACATCTTTGTTTTGTTCTTTTATAAATTTGTATGAAAAGACTTTATGGATGATCATTATTGTTTCATGAAGGTGTATTAATCTGTAACACTTATAGGCATCGTAGGTATTTTAGGAATATTTTGAAAGAGTTTGGGACATATTTCAAAATAGGATGGATGACTGGTAAATTTGAGAATGGATTTATTATGAGCATATTTTTGAGAGATAGTTGATTTTTTGCAATATCCTGAAAATATGGGTGAATTCAATTGTCGGTCAGCCATATGTTTAATTTAGCCGCTATCTGTCTGGATGCTACATTTTTCTGTGAATTTTTTTATAAAATCATCATCAGGCAAAACTGAATATAAATTTGGCTGTGATGTTTATGACGTTCATATGAAATCCATCTCAGAGTGATTCAGAACTGACAGAAAAGGAGACTACGAAAGCCTCTAGATAAAAGAATCCAAGCTAACATGCCACAGAAGTTAAAGAAGGGCTAACAACAAAGCAATTTGTCACAGTGAAAAATTAGTGAATTACTGACCAAATGGTCAGCTGACAAGAAAACTATTGACTTTTCAGTGTGTAGTTGAATACCACAGAAATGGCTGTAGAAAGGCATACATTTATATTGACACAGTTGTGAGTACATTGATACTGTTAGATACTTTTTAGCGTTGCTGCTATAAGGTATACTAGGTGGAACGTTTTCAGGTTTGTCATTGTTGACTAAGGTCAAAAGGTCATTTGGAGATCAAAGGTCAAATTCACAAAATTGCTCAAAACATTTTAAAATGATAAAATTGGTATGCAAAAATGTCTTTTTGTTGGTGTTTTTGTTGTGTTGTTTTAACTGCTTACGGAACAGCAGTTAACCTGAACAAACAATTCATTTAAAACCCCAAAGCAGCAGTTTAATTAAGAGTAGAAAACAAGGAATTGAAAAACTAAAGTTAATTTTTGGCTAAATATGATGAGTTGCAGGTTCATAGAATGTGTACGGTGTTCTGTTTATTTGCTGTCACCCCTAATTCAATGGTACTCACCGCATGATAAAAAATTATGCTTTCCTTCATCATATCATATAGATGCTTAGACAACAAGATAAAAAATTAAGTCTAACATCAAATTATTATTGTACATGCATCTTCATGTGATCATCACTGTTATACTGGGCATTCTGGAATAATTTATTCTTCTGTTTTTAGTGAAGAAAGAGAGTCCAAAATTTATTGAAAAACCAGAAGCAGAGGATGTAACTGAGTTTGACACTGTGTTATTCCATTGTGTAGTTACTGGTAAACCAGAACCTCAACTGAAATGGTGAGGGCTCCATATTTGTGTTAAATTACTAGTTCAATTTAAGTCGGCTTCCACGAGAGACGCAGTTGATGTCTAAATGTTGTATTCTTATGAATTGCATTATCTACTTCAGGGGGTGTTTGAAAATGTTCATTATTTTAAAGTGGTTTAAGGTATTTAAAATTTATTTTTGTTGTTTAAAGGTCAAGATATTTAGCTAATTTAAATGCCTACACAGTAAAATATGGATACACTTCAGTTCTTTAAAGCTTTAAATGCAAAATGTCCGTTTTTCATAACAACAAAATAGCTGGTTGTATTGGCTGTAAAAATGTAGCAGAAAACAAATGTTTTTATAACATTTGAAAAACATGAAATATATCAGTATTTTATTGTGTTGGTATAGGAATTTTAGCAAATTGATTTTGCCACAGTATAAATTCTGCCACTGATTGTGTTTGGTACGGAGTTGAGATGCAAAAACTAGTGGCAAATTAGTTTGAAGTGAAGGAGAAAAACATGTCAAATGATAAAAAATGTATCCTTCTAGATTTTTTTTAATGCGAAAAATGTGATTTTTATGGAAAGAACAAAATTTTGTAATCGCGTTTAAAAATACGTCAATGACAATGCGTTACTGAGAAAAGAATTGATACACCAAAATTAGCCAAATATCTTGACTTTTAAGCAAAATTTTTTTATTTAAATACCTTAAACCACTTTATAGTAATGAACAGTTTTCAAGTAGATAATATGATTCGTAAAACCTGTGTACTTATTTGAGAAGAAATTTTTTTGTTTGTTCAAATATTTCATGATTTCCTAGGTATCGAGGTGATAAAGAATTAACAGAAAATGAGTCAGTTCACTTTGAGATGGATGGCAATAGGCATACCTTGGTGTTAAATAAAGTGCTTGTAGAGAATGCAGGCCTATACAATGTTCGAGCTACAAATGATGTAGGAGAACAGTCTGCTAGTGCAAGGCTACGTGTTGCAGGTATCAACAGTAAACTCAAATAATTTGTTTTAAAATGTTGAAAGTATCCTTTGAAGCAAGTTATTCACATTTTGCAATTGAGTTTGGATTGTTAACTTGGCCTTATATTCAAACTTCTTTCAAATTTGCAATAGTTAAATAAAAAAAACAAGATAATATAAAATAAACATTTTTGGAAACTAGGTTATGTAAGGATTATTTGTGCACAGTTTCATATAGTTTGAGACATATTGTCTTTTATTCTTTTGTTCTCAGTTTAAATCTGTAATGTATTAATTCAAAACAGCAACTGTCCAGGTCACGTGACCTACTCCGAGAAAAGTAAGTTACGGATTTTAGAAAAGTTGAGTTGTATACTTTCAAGAAATATATACTTTTGTATATCTATTAGCTACAATTTAACTCAAAGTAGAAAATGTGAATAAATTGTGCGGAACAATATTTGCTACAATATGGTGTATATTTTCTTTATTCTTTTAAAACAATCTTTTTGCATTAACAAACGTAAGAATTTTTGCTAAACAAACAGATTTTTCTTGGATAAGCTGAGAGTCTTTAAAATCTACCTTATGCATCACAAAAATTTTAGGAAATCACAAGTACAAAAAACTCATAATCGCCCCCTGAAAAGCAATTTTTTTAATATTAGATGTTAAATATTACAAAATTTTGCTTTATTTTAGCTGTTAAGCCACCCGTGTTCACTGAGGTACCAAAAGCTATTACAGTTCCTAAGCAAGACTCATTTAGGGCAGTCTGTAAAGTTAGTGCATTCCCTGCACCATCTTTAGTTTGGTATATTAATGATGAAGAACAAACTTCAAGTGACCTAATACAATTTGAACAAAAAGGCAACTCTTACACCATGATTGCTCAGAAGTGCACTGAAACAATGACAGGAAAAGTAAGGATAGTTGCCACCAATAATGGTGGTGAAGTTAGTGCAGAATTTCCGTTAGTGGTTGAAGGCCAAGTGCCAGTCTTTATTGAAAAACCCCTCAAGTGTACTGTTCTAGCAGGTGAGTTCCAGGCCTTTCGGTTAGTGCATGATGCTGATAGGGGGTGCATATTATTGCCATATGGTCTTGTTACGGTAGCTATTTCAGAAAAGATTTAAAAGTCATATAGTAATAATTCCAGTAGACTGGTCAATGTGATATATAAATAAGAATTTAATCTTTTATAAAACTCAACAAATATGCTTTTAAGCCTTTGCTGGTGTTTACCTGTTATTATGATTGACAACCAATTTATAGTGTCTTTTCATTACAAGTATGACAATTACAGCTCAACCAGAAATCAGAGTATATACCTGCTTACCATAACCTATATTGTATATGTTATATTTCAGTTTCAAAGTTGAGGCAAAAACTTTGCACTGAACGATATAATTTACTAGTATTTTATCTGAACATAGTGTGTTAGCTACTCTAAAAGGATGGTTTTAGACCTGTGGTATTATAGAACTTTTGTGTCACCACTATAGATTCATTACATGTATATAATTGTCAAATTGCTCTTACATGCATCCAAGTAGTGTCACATGTGTTATGGCAGACAACAACTGATCACCTGGACCTGTTATATATACACATACATACACATATATTATCTAATTTCATTTTACCTAATTTAATGGACATAAACAACAGTTTGCGATAATTCATGTCGCTACTTTGTTTTCCAAATTCAGAGTCAACTAGACAATATCATTTATTATTTGGAATTTGGAAAATAATATATCTTTTTCTTATGTCCAATGAGTATAATAAAAAAACATTCTGCAAAAATGTGTAATTTTGTAGATGGCACAGCCATATTCAAATGTCAGGTAGATGGAGACCCTAGGCCAAAGGTGGAATGGTCCAAAGGAAAGTGGAAAAATCTTCAAACTGGTGACCGTGTCAATATTTACTATGATAATAAAACAGATCAGCATGTAATGGAGTTGTGCAAGATTGAGAATAACGATGCTGCAACATACACTGTCACCATTAGTAATGAGCATGGTAGTGACAGCTGTCCTGCTACTTTGATTGTCACAGAGAATGAGCAAGAAGCAGAGGACTGGATAGAAATGCTTAAACACAGGTTTGGTATTCTGTTAGTATCTGGCGATGTAAAGCTGTATATATTAATAATAACTGTTTTCAATGTACTTTGAAAATATTTATTTAGGGTTGCTGCAAGCTATATATCGGAGGCAGCAAATCAGCATTTTCTATTTGTTATTAGAAACTTACAGATAGAAACATAATAATTATTATTGCAAAAAATTATGAAAATAAGTTTTAAATACTACTAGATAGTTCTACTTTTAATTAAAAATATCATCATAGCAGATTAAGGGGCATATCTTATTCTAGTACAAATGGGGATAACCTATTAATCTATTTGCTTGCTGTGGTATTTTAGGGAATATGAGAAAATACAGGTAGAGGACGAAAACATAGATTGGCTTGGTTTGCTGAAAAAAACAGAGATTCAGCATGAAGAAGCTGTTGAGACTGAAATAACATTCAACCTTAAGCATGTTGAGCAAGAGGAAGCAGATGAAGAAGCTATTTTTAAAGAGAAAAAGACTATAGTAAGCTAAGCAATTTTTAAATTAAAGCATGTTAAAACATGCCATGGATAACATTTATATTTAAAATGCTATTTCTCACTGAAAGTCCATTACCAAGTGCCATCAATTTTTAAAAATTGAAAATTACATTATCTTATGGAAAGCTTAAGCATTAAAATGTAAAGCAAAAATAGTGAACATACATATTTTACAGCCTGAGATACAACACTCTGATTTTGATTGGACACGAGCAGAAAAAGTTCAATTTCAAAAATCAGAAAAAGTAGTCCAGGAAGGAGGGTCTCAACTGAGTGATAATAAAAATGAGAATGCAGCATATGAAAGACTAACCCGGGACACCAAAGAAGATGAAGAAACAGAAAAGAAACTTGTTATTCCTAAAGTGAAGGTTCATATATATTTTCCTTTATTCCTTCTGGTTTTGGAAAAAGTCCTGCTTCAAATACTGTATGACACGAAATAAATGGGGCAGATTTTGATGATTCAAATTTTCTTATGATACTGTACTGTTTTATCACTTTCGTGGTTAATGATGTAGAACATATTCTTATGTGTTTCATCCATAAAGAACTAGATTTTCACATTATTTTTCAAACATTCTTTTGTCTTTCTTTGAATAACTATTTGGAAGGTCTTGAAACTTTTTAAGAATGCGTGCCAGGGATGCTAGATATATTCTGACACTGTTATTTTTATTACATTTTGCAATGAAATAGTATGTCATTTCGTTGCAAAATGTAATAATTATTACATTTTGCAACGAATTACGTGGCAAAATGTAATAATTATTACATTTTGCAACTTTATTACACGAGTGGTTGCTACATGGCTAGCATTCAACTTTAATTCTCATAATCAAAATAAAGAACTTGAAATAGATGTGCAAATTTATACATTATAGGTTGAAATATATGCACACCTCAATATATCCCGAGAACTTAAAATTGAAATCATAGCCTATTTAATTTCAGTTTAGCACTGTTTTGTAATAGACTTTTTCTTACGATTGTTTTTTGAGTACCCTCCAGTTTTGAAGATCATAACAGTTTTCCCAACTTGTACATTAACATTAAAAAAACATCTTCAGTACTCCTTATCTTTTAATCTTGCATGCCACTGCAAAATTGTAGATTTTAGATAGATTGTTCTTTTTTTGCTGCTAAGGCTATGATATCGCCAGGGCAGTGGCATTGAGCCATGTGTTTAATACTAAGTAATTGTCCTTTTATAGGTAATAATAATTGTTTCAGGATTAAAAAAGGTTAGGCAATAGGAAG
>JAOXYB010067833.1:0-24317 GCA_028565635.1 Phoronis ovalis
TATACACACACCAGCCATAAATCTCTGAAATTAATTGCTAAATATACCTTCCGTCATGGAAAAATCATGCACAAAGCTTATCCTTCCTTGCATGTTTTCACTAAGCTTCAACGAATCAAATCACTACCTAGTAAATTATCATGTTCCTTTCACAAAGCATGAAGATATCAACAAAACACATATGGCACTTTGTGTTATGAAGCTACATGCATAAAGAAAATATACTCCCCCATAAGTACCTTTGTTTAAAAAGTAAGAAAATTAAAGTTGGAAATTTCAAAATCAACATAATTACCGTAACAGTGCAAAATTTGTAAAACCCATTCAATTAGCAAACAATTTTCAATCCAACTTACCAAATAAAATCTAGCACAATATTCAAATGATTTTGGATTGGTTACATCATACATTAGACATGTGACATCACAATCTAACTCGGGAGTATGCAGTCGGTCACTCATGCCAACATCAATTTCATGTAACTGGAAGAAAAGTTACGGAAAGTTTAGAGACCAAAAAACACACAACATGTATAATTCTATAAATTTTTACGGTGTTATATCGAAGTGCATTTATTGACAGTTTCTCCATCTTACAGCATATCGTAGTTATTTACAATTCATAGTACGTCAAAAACAAACACTGTATCAGTACCAACTAAAATGATTGTAATCTTAATAATTACTGGTTCATATGAACTGTTCTTACTGTTAACACCTCCTGGATGTGATGTATTTAACTTGCAGTAAACACAACAAATATAATCTTTATATGTACTATATATATGCAGGCAACACAGCATTTTCATGTATGACGATAATTTTTCCAAAATACAAATAAACAGATTGTAAAATTACAAAAGCAAACAGCTTACCAGTAGGTACTTATCTTGCCCATGTACTGTTACATTATTAACTGTGAACAATGACAAGTTATCTTGGTTTAATGTGGAAACATACTGATGGTTTCTGTTGAGTAATCCTTGGAGAAAATTGGTCTGAAAACGCAATCATCACAATACAATATGTTCTTGATAAGATAAAACAGTGGTAGCATTAAGAAAGTCATATTCAGTGTAACAATGTAACAATGAAAGCAGGTTAAGCCATACATGTAATTTCACCTAAATTTACAGAGAATTTTCAACTATGAGGCAAGAAACAAAGACTGTGCTTTATACATACAAACAGTAAATCACTTGCATCAAAGTATGTCGCAAGGCTTAAATACTGTGTGCATGCCAGTATAATAAAAGTATGTGTACTGGATACTGTGCAAATCTGCAAGGTATATTACATGATATATTTTACTTAAATTATGAAAGCAAGGCATATTCAAAATATACGAATACACACCATTACTGCTTTTCCACAAAATATAGACACACAAGTGTATCACTTACTTTACCCACTCCCTTTGGTCCAATCACATTACATCGGAACACAGTCCGAGATGTTTGTTTCTTTTGCAGGTCTGTATCTTTACTTCTTGTAACTGAAACAAAAACATTGTTTGTGCAAAGTGTTGAACTTCAATTTTTATTTGAATATGTAATCCATCAGAACTGAATAAATATTCATGTAAAATGTATGGTGAGCATATATGTTTAAGCTAGCTAGAGAATTAAGTGTTGACATGAGGAAGAGCTTTGTACAACTGTACTCTGCATCAATTACGTTATCTGTATAAGATACATAAAATGGTCAAGATGGAATGCTAATTGTAGTAGAAAATGCTGTAGTACCAAAAATAGCAGCAATACAACCTTTATGTGTTGCAATTAGACAGATAGGCACATGAAACTGTCATCTGTAGTAACTAGTTATCTGTAGCACTATAGATAGCATAATCATTATCTGTCAAATTGGAAACTGTTTTTTAAAACTATGTTATCTGTAGTACTGCAGATAGTACAGTTATCTGTATTAACCATCGTCTGCAGTAACTAAATTATCTTGAGACTACAGATAAGGTAACCATTGTCTGTAGTATCAAATACATATAACAGTCAAGATGAAACCGCTAATAACTGTAGTAAAAAAACGATTTTAAATCAGTATCAGTAATTGATAACTTGCATATAAAACGAGAAATATAATTTCTTACCGATGACAGCCGTGGTTGTGGAGTCATGCTCATAAATATAGCCTAAGTATGCAAGATATTCAAGTGTTCTGTCAACATCCAGAAGAGTTGTTAACCTGTGCAATAGAAATAACATGATACTTAAATTGGAAAGACAGCTTGTAGTTAATTAAATTGCATCAACTAATTTGTGCATCATCAGGGTGCCAGGCTTATACAGACTAAATATTTTTGGTTTTTTGAAACTACAAATTTATAGAATAATTATTATAATAATAATTCAAGGTAAATGGAGGTAACAAATAGCATGAAACACTTGCATTAATGGCATTAAAAAAAAACAACAACAGAAGGGCCCTGTGGAATACTGCAGCGAATTCTGCAACAATTTGTCTCTTTTGCAGCAGAAATGATAATTTCTTCAAAGTTGGTAATTAAAAAATCAGTTCCAAATCAAATTTATTAAACCATAAAATGAAAAATAAATGTTTTCTTTAAAAATACTTGAAGTGACTTTTTTGAAATATTTTGACTAAGTTTACACTGTATTTGACCATTGATGGTTGTGGAATAAATATGTCCTCTACCGATTCATTTATTACCATCTTTTGGAAATTCTCTCATTGCCAGGCACACTTATACCCACGTGTTATGGATTAGATAAATTAATTTTGGTTACAAACTTCTCCATGAATCTTCATGAAACTCACGCAACTGAACCTCCAACTTAAATGGTTTTAAATTTTATTCTCAGGCTCATCAAAACCACTCAACTATGTCCATGTTCTTCAGAAGTGTCCCAGTAAACAACCATGGTGCTGCGATGAATTTGATCAACTCCATGGGATTCCGTGGCATAATTACAAAAACCTATTTTCTATGGGATTCGTTTCGCGTGCAGTAATACAATACGGAATTCCACAGGGTCTGATTATACATGGCTTAAACATACCACTAGTTGTTCAGAAATGAGTACTTAACACAATATACTGGTATGTACTTACGCCCACTGAGCAATATAGCCTTGATATGTAATCCATCCCTGTGCATTAGTTAGAACAGTGTTGTTGACATCTGGACCCCAAGGTACTGTTGGGCAAGTAGCAAATAAATTATTCAATTCTGTAGGTGACAATGCCATGTCATTATCCTAAAATGAAAGCATGAAGTTATAGATTTATAAGCACATTTGCAATTTTTTTTATTAAAACTATATCTAATTTGTTGGTGCCAGTGTCATCCATAACACCATAAGAAAGTGAATTTATAAAGCCATAAACAATAAACTGTACAGCAACAAACACAACAGAAACACGGCAATTTTATAATAGCACATAACTAGAAATTAAGGTATGCAGAACTTATTATGAAGTTACTAGTACTGCTTAACAGGTGATCTGAATGATGGTCTCAGTATACACATAGAACACTTTTACTGTTGTTTATTTACTGCTAGTAATAAAATAGTGAAAACATTCATTACAATGTATTCACTGTTCCCCAAATCACAAAAATGTTTTTCAATTTTGTCTTAAGTTGAAACTTTTGAATTGCTAGCCAATTCAGGTCAGCTTTTGTTCTATTTTTTTTTTACCTTTTAAAACACCACAAACATACCATTTATAATTACAATTGGTAATATTTGGCAAAGAAACAAATTTCTAGACATGTATTTTGCATGTATTTAGAATTTAAAATAACAAAATTTAGAAGTAAGTAGCAAAGGTCAAGCCCACTGAACCCATTTTTTAAACATTTTCTGTTTTTCTTTTGTCACCTTGCAAACACAAAAACTGTGCAATTACCAACCTCATCATATTTTTCAAAAAGATTAGTTAAGAACTGATAGCCCTGGTGAGATAATTCTGTACTCTGCCCTGGGAAAATGGTTAATCTGAAATAATTAAAATTACATTAGTTATAAGGAATCTGGGATGTTGTGGTAAATAATGCTTCAACAGTGTATAACACCATCATATTTCTTGTTACTAGTGAATTGATAAAACAATTGAAATGAATTATATTACCGTTTCCTGGTTAAATACAGCCAAAGAATTATATTACTGTTTCCTGGTTAAATACAGCCAAAGATTGCATTATAAACAGACACTACTAAACAAACTTTGTATTCTTTCATTTTCCATCGTATGATAAACAGCTATGTAGCAATACAGACTAGCGGACATGTTAAATATTCAATATAAAGAGGTAGTCAATGACCCAAAATTTGACCCTGATAATGACGAAAGGTGAGCTGAATGTATAATTGGTCTGACACGATATTCAAATTACTCACTGTGGGTGTAGATAATCTGGATTAAGCTGTAAATTGTCATCATAGCCAAATTTCCTGAGAACAGTCCAAGTTGTTTCATGCCTGCCTCTCTGAATAAATAATGTATGCAAATAATGGAAACCTGAAATAATCGTACCAAACATTACAAATAAAAGTGAACATAGCATCCTGAAAATAACAGGATAAGAGAAACCAGAGTGCAAAATTTATTAATTATTATATCTGTACAAGTCACACTTGATATTATAATTCAGAATATAAAAAGCTCTCAGGGGAAGATAATCCATCTGTTTTCTCTTATTGTGGGCAAGCATAAAGAGGATTCCTCATTAAAGCTGAATTCTACATTTTCCACAAAACCAGAAAAGCTTACTTCAATCTTGTACACTTCCTTTTGAAAAACAAGTCTCATACATACAAGGGTGAGCTTTACTTAGGGCTAACAACTTTAGGGGTCCACACTGATATGGCCTGTGTGACAAAATTATTCGCTTCCACCTTTCAACAGATACTGAAGAAACACGTGTCTGAAATGAGTCTGTTTTCCTTACCTTTTTGTGTAAGTCCATCATTTGCTATACCGTCCTCCATGTTTTTCCTAACAACAGCTTTAACATCTTCCAGCGCCTGTGGTTGCAGTGGTGCATTAAAACATCTCCGCTGAAAATTGCAATGTAATATTGTCCCAAGTAAAGATGAACATGTTGTTTCATATCTTTTCATCTATACCTTACCTCACACTTATCATAAGTGCAGTCAGAATGGAAATGCCAGCTATGAAAATCCTCAACCCATTTTCAACAGTGTAGTGCGAGCTAATATATATGTATCTGGCGAAGTAAACATTACAAACTTTGTACACTAGTATTAGTCAGCTGCGTTATTACAGATATTTGAAACAAATATCAAATAATTTAAAAACATTGTCTTTAAACTTGATTTCGGTTTATTTTTAAAGGAAAAAAATGGCTTCTCTACCTTACTTAATTTTGCTTAGGAAAAATTGCTCTAGACTAACACAAAAACGCATGTGCATATATATCCCATTAGCATATATACCACATAAAGATATGTTAGTGTATTCTGAAACCACAGAGGGAGCTCAATAAAATGCAGAAATAGTGTATTAGTTAGTACTAGCTACAATCAATTTATAAAATCCAATTTATGTTTTTAACGACTGATCAATGCCAGTCTGCAAACTTTGATGAAATGCTAAAAATAACAGAAATAAACAAAATAGCTCATGTATTACAAATGATCTCTTCATACCTGGAACTGGTTCAGCTCTCTGTCATTTAGTATGCCATCATTATCTTGATCACAAATCTACAAATAACAATAAACAAAAATGTTTACCTGGTGTCAAAATAAAGAAAAACAATGTATATTTTAATATTTTTTCGACTATGTAGTTTTAGAAATTTTCAGTAAATTTTCATCTTTTTTTGGACTGTGTATTTTCAGTATTCAAACAGATACTGCAATCAATTTATAAAATCCAATTTATTAATGTTTTTGACGACTACCCCTTACAGACTAATGTGTGTTATTGACTAGTGTCCTGCAGTCTTTATTACCTGCACAAGAGATCACGTATAACTTACCTTGAATATCCTTCTTAAAGCTTCTTTGCAGGCTGGTGTAAGCTAGAAAATAAGAAATTGTTACTTCATTTAAGCACAAAACCATTCAAGCTATAAGCTACTACAAATGCTGAGCATAAATTGCAGAATGGACAAACATGTGACTAGCAACCCGAGCTGATTCTCAATGAAACTATGAAATTACAAAATAAGACAAACTGAAACAGTAAAACAATGTAACAATAATTATCACAAATCAATCCAAAACCTTGAGTGAGAGCAGAAACATATTTTTGGTAAAACACTGTTATGGTACTGTTTCAACAGATCACTGAATTATTTATTTACTGCTTTCCACTCACCTCTTTACTTTCAGGCATATATAAAGGTGCGGTTGGATGTAGCACAGCTTTCTGTGCATAGTAAAATACCTCGCTGATGTTTCTTATGTGCTTTGCTGAACACTACAATTAAAAGTATAGCTATTCTATAGCAATTAGTTTTACACAATCTATTCATCTTTGCAATGCCAAGGGAATATTCTCACATACAATTCCTATATTACCCTTAGCTTACTATACATGAAAATCATTTTTTTATGTATTTGACCTGAAAAAGTAGGTCAGGACCTGGGCCAGAAACAGCCAATCAAATCGATCTTTATAAAGGACTCAAACAGAAGTGTAACATGGAACCCTGATGATCATGGGACAGCTAGTATTGGTTAAAATGTCTCTAAATAGTGGGCCAGTAATTTGTAAATAAATGCATTTTTGTCCAAAATATTGTCTTACTTTTGTCTATTTTAAACAGTTTCAACCACTGCTTCTACAAATTGTCTAGGACTAAAGTACCCACTAAAATATTACGTGTCTAATATTAAAGTTTGCATCGTACACAGCTGTTCAACCTTGCATGTGGAGGAGGCGTGGTTTTACCACGGGTTGAAAATATCCTGTGGAATTTGTTTCCTGTTGCATTTGTCGAGCTATGATTAAGTGCGGTATGATTAGTATGGCAATAAAAATGTTAAGTCGCCTTTGATGACATATCTGTAATAATACCAAGGTATATAATAGGTACGTGGTTCCACCTAAGGAAACCCCAGGGAAACTCCTGTCAATCATCTATATTAAAATATCTAATCTCAGGTGACATCGAAGTTAGAATATAAGGCCTTTTGCCATAAAGTAATTAAAACAATAACTTTATCTGTGTTTGCTTGACATAAAAATGTAGCTGACTAAAAAGATGATAATCCTGCTGCAGGTAATCTGTTTTTCGTGATTTTTTTTCTATATATTGTATTTCTGAGGATTTTTGTGGGGCAGAACTTACTTATATCTACACGGAGCATGTGTTACGTTTATTTGATCTGGAAGGCGAAACAATCAGTGGACTGGAATTGCTAGTGGTAAAATACACAGAAACGCAGCCAATTATCGCAGGGGTTCACTCAGAGTGTATACAAAGAGATAAAACCTGTGTTCAGGGGATACATCTATATTTGATAGCCTTGTTTATAAAACAAGACAATTACGATTATAGCTCAAACAATTACCACAACCTACCACTGTGTTAGACTTCCAGTTTATACCAATAACAAAGATGGAATAATATTTTTGAAAGCTTGTAGTTTCATCCAAATGTACAAGATTGCTATTGATAAGATGAAGCAGTACAGGTAATGGAAAAGAAAGCAACAACAGAAGCTAATTGTTTTAACCAAAGGACTCTCCATATCAAAAACGCATTTTGTATGAAAAAAGGTTCAAGGTTATTGTATATGTATGTGGTGTGATGTTACCTCCTAATAAAATTAGTTTTCTTTATAATTTGGATTATTCATTATCTCAAGCATTTGCTTGCAAATAACCAAAATCAAGGTGTAAAGAAAAGATAGAAAGTGTTTGATAACTTATAATCACTACAGGTAAGCACAGCAGCTGCAGTAAGATATTCTTACCGTCACACATGTTTCCACTTCTGCATAATCATTCATAATTGGTAAAATATTCTACAACAGACAAACATAATTCAAAATACAAAACTTCAAACACCAATAAGAAGGATAAATTGGTGTCAATGCATTCTCTTACTTTATTTCATATTGCATTAGATCATGTACAAAAGTGTTTCCATATTAAATTTCAACCCGAAACACATTTTTTATTGAAGTATCTTTGAAAATTTATAACGTCAAGAATGCTCTTGGAAACTGGACATGACAAATATGCATGTCAACTTAAGAAAGTCTCATCATGTTTACTGCAAAGAGGTCAAGATTTACCAGCCAACAAATTCACAAACCTCCATTGAAACGTCTTCAAATACATCTGATTTATTTCCAACTAAAATAACTGGCTTCCTATGATTGTCTCCTAAGACTTCTCTTACTAAAGGTAGCCATTTTTTCTTGATCTGCAAAAATATCATAAAATGAAATCAGAAGTGGTTTCCAATGTATTTGCATCCAAGTTTCCTTTACACATGGTTTACACAGCACAATCAAAACTACCTTCAAAATCGGAAGTCTCCAAAAATTTAATCATACTGGTGTTAGTTCTCCTAGCACGTGGCCAAATAAAATTCTTAACAAGAAATTGGACAGAATTAGTACATGTTACACTTGAATCTACAGCTTTATAAAATTCACAGGACCAAGGAAAGGTGATTTAAAAATAACTAATGATTGGTAAAATTTGAAAACACAGAATAAACCAAGACCTTATAAAAATTATAATTTTGGTTTGTTAAAAATAATCTTTAGAAAATTCTTTACATTTTTCAATAAGTCCGTTTTTTGTAAATCTGTAGTTGTCATGCCATGTTTTATGTTTCTTGGAGTTTACATGTACCCTGTAGATTTCTACTTAGTGATACTTAAATAACTGTTACTTACATTTTCTATTGTTGTTTCATCATCAACACTGTAAACTATAACCACTACATTAGCCTAAAACATTAAAAGATGTATGCATAAACTTTTTGACATGGAGAATATGAACAGCTCACAGTTAAGCTAATAAACTTGCTACTGCAAGCTAGAAATGTTGGATTGGGCTTGCCCTGGGGGGTGCTTGACCGAAAAGTTGATAGGGGTGTGCGGCCCAGGGTAAAAAACCCTGACCCTGTGGTAAATAAAGATCACCAAAAATATACCGTCATAAATAAAAAAACATGAAAAATATAGCCTGTCGTAAATAACTCTCCCTAAATAGATACCCTGTGTAAAATTCACTTGTAAATTATATTCCCTTGGTAAATAAATATGGAAAAATTTACAAACCTTGGTTTTTCATACCTGTCATAAATGCGTTTTCCAAGAAATACACTGTGTAAATGGATATTTTTTGAAATTATACCCTGTGGTACATATCCAACAAAAAAGTATACCCTGTGGTAAATAAGGCTTTGAAAAGCGTGAAAAACATAGTCTATGGTAAATGCGGGAGCTGAAAAAAGGGGGACTATTGGGCGGCACATATATATATAGTGACTTTGAATGACAGTACCCCCCAGGGGGTTTGCCGGTATGTCCCTGTATTCAAAAAATCATGAGCCACTCCCCTGGATTCATACCTTTCCCATTTCTTCTACCAAGCTGTCATCATCCTGTTCTTGAGCTACAAGTACACAATGATATAAATATGCAGTTTTCTTTAACTGTCATCAAAACTGACTTCAAATGAAAGATACATGCCTATATACAGTCATTTTCTTAGTGTCCAGATTGACGTATTAATACATTTTACAAGTCTCGTCAATGAAATTAAACAATATTTACGATATCGCATAAATGACTGTGACTACTGGAAGAGCAGAGACAGGTAATGTTGCACAACAACTTCACATTGTCAGTTCTAGTCAGGGACCATCACTGACAGCACTTAAAGTGGATAGTTATTTTACCAGAATAATCAACGATATGGGTAGGAACTTTTTCTGGTGTGACATCAGCAGGTATGGTAATCTCTTCAGCTTTGGCCGGAACTTCATCTGGGAACTCTTCACTCACAAGAGATAACACCAGAGATGTCTTACCCACTCCAGCTAAAACATTGGTAATAAAGAACATATGTAGTTGTATACACTGAATCCGAAAACGTTTCGACAGCTTACAGCTATGTTTTGTTGAAGACAAGTACTGCAAAAACCTTAATTCAGAGTTATAATACGACTGTGTAATAAAGACACTGTCTGGTTTTAACTTGTTCCCTTTAGAAGATTCTATATATCTATCGTCCGAATGACTGATAATTTTACGCGATGCTGTTGACCTTCACATGACATCTCATATTTCTGAAGTAAATTCTATTTGTTATATTACTTTATACTATTGTAGTTGTACAGGCCGGGTTTTCACACGCACACACAAACAATTTATCCAACTTACGGTCGCCAACAAGTAATATCCTAACGTCTTTCCGCATTTGGTACAGTCACAGTAATGCTATTGAATACAACGAAAGAGCTAACCAATATACACACGAGATCACGATCTCAGAAACAAAACTTCGCCATTCCAAAATTAAAAATAATCGGTCCTGTACGAAGTCTAACCAGCGATAAACTTGAATGTTGTATCTCGAAATCGTTAATTTGAACCTACGTAAAGCAGAAAAAGATATTTTCTAATTTAATTCGCTGTAGTGTTTCAAAGGTGTTCAACAGTATACGATCACTTATCTACACAAAAACGTTAATACAGTATGCAAAACTTTCATGCAGTCTGCAATAGACCGATGAAGGAAGGGCGCGTGCGTCTATTTTGGCCAATCATACTGCTGGTTACAAATTGTTGAACGTTTGAAAACTTTGATCCCTATAAAATGTGTTTTTACATATTTCACATTTAAAAAAGATAAAATCATAAGTAGTATTATGAAAAAGTAATTTGTTTACATTAACAAATATTATGTCATTATACTATTTTTTTTTTAAATATGATTTATTCGAATACGTTGTTCTTCGGGAATAATTTGCCCGCTAGAAACAAATTTGAGGTGGTGACAGTTTTTAAAAGTTGACCAAAAAAAGGTAAAGCTACGTTGTGAACCCAGTTTTATCCGTATGCTTAGCATAACTAACTTTGTTCCAAACTTTTACATAATAATCTGTATTAATTTCAGCACGGTAAGTAAGGCGCTTGGTTTTTATAAGCACTGTAGCATGCATTTTGCAGAATTTGCAGCTGACACTCAGTAGTCCGGCAGTGATGCCCTGCCGTTTTCACACCAACTGGCCTTGACCCTGGTAGTGGGAACTAGCCGGTGAACTAGCTTAGTCCACTGTTTTAACCCGTTGTGTTTTGGGCATAATAAAATCGGGAGCATTAGTGGTTTGGAATTATTTGTAATGTCGTGAAGTTGCCGGATTCATGATCTGATTTCATAACCCCGGAATTTGGACCCTTATACTTTATATTATCAAAAAACAGCTATATTATAGCTGTTTTTTGATAATTTTGTTTTTATATCATGCAGTAATAGCCTAACTAATTGAGTTTAGATATTTTCCACTTTTTCTATAATACTATATGCAACATGGTGGTGATGTAAATGAATATGTCTGTTAAAACAATGAATCTTAAATTTATAAATCTTTATAACATATTTTTTTAATTGATACTGATAGTGTGACTGTAGAAACTAATCAAAAGCTAGTTCGTCATGATATTTTGATCAGTTCGATGGTGTATTTTTCTAATATTCATTCATGTTAATTGTTATATTAATCTTCTGTGATAATTATTTTTTCAGTGCATATTACTTTAAATGTTAGAGTATAATTACATTTTTTTTTTAATTTGTGGATATTATTAAAGACATTAGCCCCACTCCCTCTGAGGAAAAGTTTTCCAAACATAAGATTACCATGTTCAGGATTTGAAAGTTGATTTATTTAGTATACATACTCTGGTCAATTGTCTGATTAGAACATGGATTGAAAGCATTGACTAGGGGCTAACTGCTAAATCTATAACTTTGTTATAGATGTTAGAGAACCCCATCCTTCTGAATGTTTAATTTGCTCCTCAATGTCTGTGCTGGGTAATCCACTTCTGAGTGATGTAATTATCATTCATTAATAGTATAAAAATAAAACAATAATTTTCGTGTTGTTCTTATGGAGGAAGTACCTGATTGTTGGGTAATGTATATGTTTGACCTTATTTGACCATTATGAAATGAAGACAAATTGTTTTCCTACACCTTAGCAGTATTAAATTAATGATTTCAGGTTAATGTTATTGTGCTGATATTTTACTTTCATGTTTACTTTGTTGTCCAATTTGTCAAATATTACTGATGCATCTGCTTTGATACAGCTTACTATAGATAGGCGAACACACAGAGCAAGAATTGAATAGTTTTCTAATTAAAATCTAATTTGCCCTGGTCCGCCTATATAGTAGCATAGGTTTTACCAAAAGTACAAACTAGCGTGTATTTTAAGTTTATTTATACCCTAAAGCCTAAACTCCTGTTGTAGTGAAGTGTTTGCTGATGTTTACATATAGTATTTTATTTGCACATGTAGTAGCTGCCAAACTGCCTGTCAAGTCTCCCAGAGGGATATGGAAGGCACAGACATAGGCATCTGTCAAGTCCCCTGAAATATGTAGCCTGTGCACTTGACTAGTGGGTGAGGGTGTTTTTAGAACTTTATCCCATTAGTCCTAATCTGCCAACTTGACAGGGTGTTTACACACTGCATTCAATTTGTTAACTGCATTGTTTATATATAAACCAAATATGAATGTTGTTGGTATACTCTTAGTAATATCTAGATTGTGCAAGGTACTACTGTTAGTTTCCCTATTAAAATGTAAAATGATATTTACTAATATTATTCTTTGACATTTTACTTTTGTTATTTGTATTGTATGCATTTTGTTGGTTCTAGTATATGAAATTTAATGCATATTAAATGATGTTTTGTTTCCTATTGTTGTCAGATATAATTCATCATTATACTATGCTCTGTCTATAGGATTTTTATTTGTCTCTTAAATTATAGGTCAGTTGCCTTTTAGAACAACAAAATCATAAATCTAGTGTTTAGTAAAATGAACCTGTTCATTGGCAAAATACATTCTTGTGTAATGTAGATTTTAGAAAATTTGTTAACAGACTTTTATTGCATATTATTCAGATTATTTTATATTAAAATTGTTTATGCAACAGCATGTAAGTGTGTTTTCTTGTTTTGAATTATTCTATATTAATTATAACTATTTAATTATACTATGTTCCAGACAATTAAAGATAATCTTCCAAAGTACAACTAATACTTTTCAATGACAAATTAGAAGTCAGCTATAAGTAAATTACTCCGCTCATTAATAATTCATTGTGTTTGATTTCTCCTTGGTAATGGAGCTGTTTCTAGTTAATTAGTATATTTTGAATATGCACACAGCTTTTCTTACATCATAAGTCCCTGCATAACATGCATCTTATCTATAATATGTGGAGGTAATAACTTTATGAACTGTCATAAAAATATTCTTTTTATTGTCATACAGCATAAAAATGACAAAAACTTGGATATATCTAATTTTTAGAAAATATGGTTTTTGTGATTTTTATGCTGATAAACGTATAGTGACTACATAAAATTGTCATCAAATAAAATATATGAGGAAATGTTATTAAATGAATATGTAAAAACAACATATATGTAAAGGCAGGAAGTTCTGGTTATGTACAGTAGTTGGCATTGAACCCCCTGGCATTTCATTATAATACTAGTGCTTTGAGTAACTAATAAACTTAATTATATTCTTAATTGCATGTGCTTTTAGTTAGGAATTCAGTTATAAGTTTAATTATTTATGATAATATTCTCTTGATTATGACATTTTAAATTTGTAATTGCATTTCTTGTCAATTCTCTACCTTAATTCGTACATACCTTAATTAGAAGACTGCTGAAATGCTTCTCCGTTACTGTTAATAAAATTGTGTATTTAATAAAGGAGCATGTTTATATCCAGTACTTTGTTTGTTCAGATAGAAGCAGTGCAATTATTATAAATTCAAAAACTACTATACCTGTAAACTAATGCTTTACAATTTTTACTACATAATGCAAAAACCATAAAGCATGATTTACACCCCGAAATGATTTGAACTGGCAAATCAGGACATTTATTTAGGAACTGTTGAGCAACCAGTATAAATTATGGGCTAGCCAAATTTGAAACCTTATTTGTTTGCCATAGCCCAACAGGGTCCTTACATGGGATTAGTAGGAAGGCAGATTTTTCTTAATCAAAATGTTTGAATGTATATGTGCATACCCTGTTAGTTTGAGCTGCATGAAGCATTTCGAGAAGGTATACAGAGTAGGGTTCTTTTTCGAATTGATCAGGCTGTGTCAAACAAACTTATTTTTAACTTTTGCCTTATTCAGCAACTCTATAGGAGACTTCTGAATTAGAAATAGGCTGAACTTCAAAGTTGTGCTATTGAAGTAGTTAATGGGTGTAGGAAGAACAGCTTTGTGAGGAGCTGTCAATATCAATAGAAGTATTGATCTGAGCTATTCATCAGGGATATTATTTAACTAATAGTGCATTACAGTGATATCCTTTACATTATACCTTTATAAAATACTACTTAGTATTTTTTAACTGAATTTATAGACTTGCTGTTAGTCACATTGTTTGAAGATGGACCTGATTTGTCAATGTTATTATAAAAGTTCAATGTCTGAAGTTATAGTTTTAAGTTCTTACTATGTTGAACAAAATTGAAATTGATTTATAATTTGTAAGAAAATGATATGGTTTTGCCTAACAGCAACTGAAGATGTAATTAATTAAGCATTTCTTTTGTATATTTTGCTATTAAATATGTTTACCATACAGCAATGCAAATTTATATTAAACTGTAATGCATTTAGCGGCATTGTTTTTTTTATTGACATAAATTTTATATTTAAAATGCAACGTATGTAGAAAGGCTAAGTTGTCACTGTGTAAGGCATCAATTTTACCACATGTTGTTTAGCTGATATTTTAATTTTACTAATGTTTTATTGCATACAGTTAAACACCTACATAGCTCATGCAAATTTAATACCATAATTATAAAATGCTATCCCTTATTTTAGGCATGAGGTGAAACAATTATGGCAAGACGAAGATTGGAAGCAGCCTTATTGGCAGGAAAAGATATTGCATCTTGTAAGTAAGCTTCTTTCAAGTCTACTAATTTCTTTATTCATTTTTATTTTAAACATAGCAAGCTCTTGTCAACCTAATGCTGCTCTACAGTTGGTGTTGAATATTTATAAAGTACACAATCATTAGATATAAGGCGAGATTGGTTTTAAATCTTGTAATACAGAGACATACATTAAAGAATCAAATACAACTTGTGGTATTTCTTTTATCAGACTAGTATGGAACTAAACATTGATTATTACTTTTTCTTATGCATGCTTATGTGGCCATATATAAAACATAATAGTCCTGTGCTATGAATGGAATATTTTTTGGTAATAAATTGATATCACATCTCAGGTAGATTGATAACCTTATTATATTTCATTTGAATAACTTGAGACATTTAATAAACATGCTTACTTTATCATGTGTGCATGAAGTATAATGCAGTTGATTTTTATTACATGGTATGGCACACCCGGACTCTACTTCATCATTAACAACCCGACTCACTGGGTATTGTAGGCAGTAGCTTACTACAGTGTATTCCCTGTAGTTAGTAAAATGGATCAGAATTGTTTTACAAGTCTTACTTTTAATCCCAGGTTTTAATCCTAGGATTTCTTAAGATTGTTACTCAATAGGTGTTTTCAAATAAATGTCCAATTGCTTTTGATTATTTAGATTTACACAGTTGTGTATAATATTTATAATGCTTTCAATGAAGTTTTGATGCAATTTAAAGTGGTTTCAAATGTATTGTAATACCACCGATACTTGTATTACATTGATGGTAACAGATATTTCAATTATGAAGCCACAAGATTTTATGAATTTTGATTTTTAAAAAAGTAACCTTGAACATTTCCGTGTGTTTGTAATACATGGTATTTTATTTTATTATTTTCTTTTTGGAGATATTTTGTTTACATTTTTAAAATGATTTTTTTATGTTTTAGAAATGGATACTGAAATTATGCAAAAGTTAAAAACATCCTCCTAAAAAGATATGAATTTCCACTTTCATAGATTGGCAGAGTATCAGAGTTAATTATATGCATTATTTATGTTTTATTTGTAGTGGATGGCTTTAAAACATGTGAAGAAATTAGAAAGGTTCCGTTTGACAAATCCCGAGATGGCATATTTTGCTTGCAGTTCTCAATGGATGGTGAGACCCTAGCTGTGGGGCATGGCAATGGTGGAGTGGTGGTATGTTTTTTATTCCTTCATGCATAAATTATTTTGTTTGCTCGAAATATGTTATGGTACAATTAAACATCAAGACTGGGTGTAAACAAGGGTATAAATGATAAATTCTCAAAAGGGTTGAAAAATGATGAAAAAAGGAATAGAATATCATGTAAGACATATCATCTTACTTTTAGTGTTATAAAATTTCTTTAAAAAGTTCTTTATATCAAAATAAAAATAAATATTAATAATGGAGTAGATGTATGCTTATATATTTATAGTGTTTCAAGAAATGTTTAGTACTGTATTTCCCTTATTATAAACTATTATTAAAATAACTCCATAATTCATAGTTGATCATTGATTGCAAAAACACTGACGTTTTGTTGAAATCCAGTTGTCTAACACCATTTCATTAATTTTGGTAATAATAGTCATATTTTTTGTATATTATAGGTGATGAACCCTAAAACTGGGGATATCATCGGTGAGCCCAAAAAATCTCGGTATGGTGCTTATCCAACCTTATGTATGAAATGGCATCCACAACATAGAAACATATTTTTCACTGGAGATGCGGAAGGAAATTTATTTTCCTGCAATATTGAAGATATGACAAGTACAAAAATAGGAAATGGTTGGTAATTTTCACATCGATTATTCCACTGTAATTTAAAATATGCTTATTTGTAATTGTAATTGACAAATATTATGTTTGCGCTTAACAAGTACAAATTATATGTGTTTGGGGTTGTAGTATGGATAGCGTAACAAAAGCTATACTTTAGAAGCAAAATCAATAGAAATATATATGGGCATGAGTACTGAGAATGATTGATTGTGTAATGAAATTTTGTGATTTTCTATAAATTTTGGCATATGCTTATGAATTAGTTATTTTAATACAGTTATACCTTCATAAGAAAATGATGCCAGTCTGGGGTCATTTCTTGAGACACTTTTCAGAAATGAGTTCTCAAATTGCCTACTTTAAATGAATCCTATATTTGAATGCAAAGAATTTCCTGCCATAGTGCATTGCGCATATCGTAATGTTATCTGCTGTGTGGAGAAAAATTGACAAGAGGTATTTAAATGTCTATACTATAAATTACCTGGATATTTATGTCTTCCGGCATGCAATATATATTATACTCGACCAATATTTACATAAAATTATATTTTTACTGACAGAACAAAAAAGTGTTAAAGAAGAGCCTGATATGACAGGTATAAAGAAATTTACATTTCACTGCATAATGTTGTAACTTCATAAAAAGTGGATATGGGCATGTCTTTACACTTAAAATGACTTTCATTGCACTTTCTTCAAATACGCTATTAGTTTTTACTTTGTACAGGTAGTTTTAGTACAAGGTAGGATTGAAAAATTATTACGAACTGTGCATATTGGTTTGTTTAAAAAACGAAGCAAGTAGAATATAATGTAACAATAACTGTTTTGTTCTAAAAGTTAATAGCGTAATAAATCTTGATAAATGCATTCAGATGATCTAGTTACGGTAATATACAGTAATACAATAAGACTTTTTAAAATGCAGTTTCACCGTTAAGCAGACGTGTGTGTCATTGCAGTATTCATTCAATGTAGAAATTGCGTTGTTTTGTTACATCTAAATAGTTAATAATTGTTTTGACTGGTGATGACAAAGAAAATGAAATGGGATGCGGGTGCATGTTGACTTTACTTACACTGTACATCATATTCACTGTTTCCACTTTACTGCATGTTCTCACCATGCTCTTTGGAATTTATTCAGTCATTCAGTCTTCTACAGATTAAATGTTTTCTTTTACCAAATTTATATTATGATATCACTGTGTAATTGGTTGGCAAATAAAATTTAAACACATTATCTGATCGTGATGGTGAAGGGTTAATATATTTGTGTACTTAATAGATATTTTTAAAGAGTCCCTTCAATTCAGTTTATTTAAATAAAAACTGACATGCCATTCAAGCCCGACGTATAATAACAGTATTGCAGCATTAAATATATCTGTCAATTTGACGATTGATATTTTATTTGTTTTTATTATTACCTTATTTGTTTTTATGACCTAAGTAGTATAGATATAAATTCTATTTCTTTAATTATCGCTAGTTATTAAAGTGATATTATTTTTAGAAAGAAACAATCATATTACCTGTATGGACTTCAGTGCTGATGGATACTACTTTGCTACTGCTGGAAAAGATCTCACTGTTAGAATATACGACACAAAAACACAAGAGGTATTTAGATGAAAGCTTTGGTATACTTTTAAACTTTTAGATGGAAAAATGATAGTTTGGTATAAAATCTGTGCGCTGACATGATAAATATTAAAAAAAATTGTTATGAAGGTAATTTGTTGCATGAATTAGATATGGATTCAGCATTTTGATAGCAAACAGAATGTGCTTTGCCAGGACAAGGAGACACTCGGAACACCATATTGCCTACTGGATGTTCCAGCTCTTTGTGGATTTAATATGGCAAAATTTATTCTATTGCTACATGTTATCATTTCACAATAATGGCAGAGTCTCTAAAAGTCTTCCAATGGACTTTCTTTCAGACAAAACCATAAAAAAAACATTTCTTGCTATTTATTTTTCTACAGCTCGTAAAAGAATACGAAGGTTATCATTCCAATGCTGCATCAAACGGTGATGATGATTCATATGACTCTGGTACGAGTAAAGTCAAAAGAAACCCAGCTGTGTTAGATGACAACATGGACTGTGGTCCCCACGGTGCTCGTGTCTTTGCCTTAAAATGGCATCCTGAGCTAGACAATATATTTATAACCGCTGGATGGGATAATCACTTGAAGGTACAGTTAATAAAATAAACATATCAATTTTTCCTTACAGTGTTTGTCCAATCATATCTTGATTAAGTTAATGGGATAATAATAAAGGGAAGATACGTAATTAAGATAAAAGATGTGGTCACGTCTTTATATTCAAGTGATGGGTACCTTGATGGTGTATCCAACACTAGTACTTCAGCATTTCTACTAGTATGTAAGTCACACCCCTGACTTTGTTTGTTACAGATTTGGGATGTCAGATCTAACGTAGGTGTTCGTCGAACAATCCATGGTCCTCACATATGTGGTGATGCACTGGATGTACGGGTTAGTGTATTGTGTTCATACCTTAAAGATGCAGAGGATTGCAACTCATATTATATTTATCAATATTGCAGAGAATCATATATTAATTGATACATTATCATGATTGATTTATGCTGATGTTTATTCTTATGTACTGGTTGGCACCGCCTTGCTCTGTTGTACAGTGGTTAAGCGCTGTGGACTACTTATAAGCAAAATGGTTGCATACAAATTAAATATAAAACAAGACTAAGACTTTTGGAACTTAGATTGAAGCAGGTAAGGCACAGAGGCAATCTGTGTCAAAATATAAGGGTGGTTTAAAAATTCACAAGAGTGCTCATGTTCTGAAGGTCTACTTAACTTAATAGGTTTTATTTGTAGGATTACACCATATTAACTGGATCATGGAATGGTCTACATTCCCTTCAAATGTGGGATTACACAGAAGGTACCTTGATTAAGGAAGTACCATTTCCTGCTGGTGCGAATGGACCATTTCTTTACTGTGCACAGTTTGCTGATAATAACTGTGTGTTAGCAGGTGGAAGTGGTACCAACAGTGTAGCTGCAATCAACACAGAAACTGACGAGGTATGTTGTGCAAATGTGTGTTGTTTAATATTATATGTTATTTGTTTTGTTGCATGGATTAACGATCATAGACACTCTTTCTGACATAGAGTAGGATAAGCCTCATGCTGGCACTTGGAGAGTTGATGCCTTTTATCTGGGGTAAAAGTTAAATTTCTACCATTTAGGTATTTACCGGCATGCAGATGGTTTCACATGAAAAACTACACAATACACTTTTTCTGCCATTTATTATGCAGAACATTCAAACTTATATTTAAATTTTCAGTGTCTCGGCGAAGTCAAAATGGAGAAAGTTGTTCAAGCTATGGATAGCACAGCAGGAGGTAGACTGTTTGCAGTTGGAGGTACAGACAACTATCTCAAAATTGGAAGGCTCATCTAAAGTGTCTTATAGTATTACCAGTATTTATAAATAAAAGAAAAAACAATCAAAGGCACTGTAACTATACATTATATGCAAACATGAGGCAACTCGTTCAAATTTGGTGACAAAAATCTAGTTTTCCATAACAAGCATACTATGCTTCATAAGGGCTAGTAGGTTAATTGAGGTCTTTTTCAGCATCTAATTTTCTGTACAAGAATGTTCTCATGTCAAAGACACCTCTTTACACTGGGTCTGCTGTTAGTGTTTGATAGAATATAAAAAAATGCTGGTTTGCAGTCTTCAACTATAAAATGTTGGATCAGTCCACTATTTTTGTGAAAATATTTGTGATCAGTTCATGTTGTTAGATGGGAACAGTTTCAGACAATGTGGTCGAAACTTAATTTTCTTTCAATGTTTTTTATTAATGTTGTTATACAAAAACATTCAGTTTCCCCACCTATATAATTATATATATCCAGTTGTGCAGTTATTAGTTAAGAATGGGATGATGTTAGTAAAGTTCTTTCCTATTACTTTGCCACTCAAAAAATATGAAGATTGGCATTTTTGCATAGCACAACATGCCAAAATTTCAAAAGTACATGACGAAGTAGAGAATGGTCTGATGAGCGTCTTGGTGTTTCTCGTATATTCATTGTGTACTTTTACCATGTTGAGCACCAGCGGGATGTACTAAAATAACTTTTCTAAAAAAAGTAAGTGAAAAAGATTCAAATTTTAAGATTTGGTTTGCTCTTGCCGAATTGAGATGCGTCAAACATTTGAAGCAATAAACCACATGGAAAAGAACAATGGAAGTGTCGTTTATCTAATTTTAATTTGTGCTAATTAAGTTTAGAATAATAAAGTTTTGTGTGGCTTGTACATTTGTAAAAAGTTTTCAGCAGGTTGCATTAATGTGATTGAGATGTAGTGATCGATACATTTGCATGTGTACAGCATTATTTTTGTTTAACATACAGTACAGTTTGTATTTTAACAATAAGCTGTAGTATTTTGTGTCTTTGTTTCCATATTTTAAATTGTGTTGAATGATATTGATCTATGCATGTTTGTGATATGTCTTATGTGATTTACTGTTATATCTAAAGTCTAGTTTTCCACATAATTATGCTTTATGGGAATAGTAGGTTAGATCTAATCTTCTGTATGAGAATGTTCTCATGTCCACCTGTTTGCACTGGGTATGCTATCAGTGTTTGATAGAATATTAAAAAATACCTTGCAATCCCCAACAATAAATCTTTAATCCGTCCACCATTTTTGTGAAAACATTTAATTGTTATCAGTTCTTGCTGTCAGTTGGGAACAGTTAGAGACAATATGATCAAAACTTTATTGTATCTATGCATCTTTGTGATATGTTTGTTATGGTGAAAAAATGTTTTATGTTATCAACTTTTAAGCCGTGTAAAGATAAAATTATGAGCTTCTAAAAAGCTGCCAGTTTGCTCATTTATCTTATTCTTCCTTTCTGCAATGTTACAGGCAAAATTAGTTTAATGTTACTGAACTATGTTTAGTTTGTGATATTATTTTACTTCCTGATATTTATAGTCTTTTATAGAACTTAATGAGGAGCAATTTTTTTTGTATAGATTTCTCTGTTAATTTGCTCCAGGCAGCTAGTTTTCCAATAATATCATAGTGTCAAATACTATCTATTCAAGCTGCAGTTGTATTAACAGGTAAAATCACAGCTGCTATTAAAATGAGTGATAAGGTTGCAGTAACTGTGATTTTGAGAATTGTACCATTCAATTCTTTTTTTAGCTTAAATATAATTGTAATTCTTATGTTTTAATTTCATATACATATTTTAATAACATATGCATTAAAATATGTTTGTAAATATTTTTTACGAAATATTCCCTCCTGTCTCATTTGTTAAATCTAGTTTGAATTTGTTTGTTCCTTTTTTTGTTTGAAATAAAGCCATACATTTAAAGCTTTAATTTTCCAAGTATGATCATGATTTGACCTGGATAATATATATTCAACTTAGTCACCACACTCTGGGACTATTATAACTAAGTTATAATTTTCCCAACCGTACTCAATACACTCTTTTAGTTTTTTATTGTAATAAGTAACTTTGTAATTTTTTTTTATCAATGAATGAAAAGACTGCATTCGCACTAATACACAGCTTTAAAAGTACATCAGCAGATGTAGAATTCTTTTAATACTGACAAAAGCTCCTTGGGGATCTTTTAAATCAACTTTTTTTAAAAATCAGACTGAACTGTCAGATTTCTTAAAATTATGATAGTACGGCCTTTAAATATTTTTTACTGTTTAGCTGCAGTTGTTGTGTGCACATATATTGTGTAGCTTGTATAAACAGTTCACAACCCTCCCCAAACCCGCTGCTGTGTGGGCTTTAATAGTGTCAATGGAAAAACATGTGTAACTGTCACCAGATGGCGCAACATTATCTATCCCAAAATGCTTTTCGACCTTTTTCTCCGCCATATTGGTGAGTACAGATTTGTGTTTCGATGCTGACCTTTCAATCCAACATCATCTAGGCTAAGATGCAAATATAATGAAAGCAAACATACCACTGTAAACTTATATTAGTATTATTTATCTCTAATTACTTTTATTATTTGAAACTATCTGGAATTACGAGGTTTTTGGATCTATACTATTGATACCGCTCTGAAAAATTTTGGTCGTACTAAATAAGGCATCTCTATACCCGAATTCGGTGAATCAAAATGTAATGTGTTGTTTTTCACCAATTTCCAGGTAAGCCGCAAAAATGGTGCGGATGAATGTACTGGCCGACTGCTTGAAAAGTATCTGTAATGCTGAAAAACGTGGAAAACGACAGGTCTTAATCAGACCTTCATCCAAAGTCATCATTCGATTCTTGCAAGTGATGATGAAGCATGGTACGTATTTATTATTTACAAACTGCTGGTTACGTTTTAGATTTAAGAGAGAGAAGTAATTTTGATAATATGTGTCTCACGTTATTTAAATGGAAATCTGAAGAAGTGTTGAACCTCGTAAACGTTTAAGGCAGTTATCTAGCAGATTTATATTAAAAATGGGGTGGTGTTTATGTATTATGACTTATGTAATATAGGATTTTATTATTGTTTGTGATAATACTGTACAGAATTTCAAGTACTACTCGGTGTAACAGACCCAAAATCATTTATAATAGTGTTGATATGTATGTAACAATGATACTGCACGATATTTCAAGATTATTTTTTTTTGTCAACATCTTAATGTGTTAAAATAATGATAACTGCAAATAAATTGTTATGTATTTTGTTAGTTATGTATTTTGTTATGGACATGGAGTGAATGATTTGTTATGTATAACAATACAATGATAGGTGTCAAACTGCAGAAGTGGGAAAGACACCCAGGTCAATCTGACAGTGGTCATAAAAGTCAAATAGTACTGTAAAGGGTGAACATTCATGTAACAAGTTCTTGTACAGTGCTACATGACATTAGTTTCAAGAGCTGATTCTTAGAATGCCACAAAACAAATTAATGAACAATTACACTGCTGGCTTAGAACTGGCAATGTCGCCAGTGCAATATAACCCAATCTGTACTATAAAACGAAAGTAATGCACTGGATGTTATTATATCCCAATAGAGTTGCACTTCCAGACAGGGAAATGACAGGAAAAATCAACTCTCTTCAGTTAGTAGTAGTCATCACCTGTTCATAGACCCAGTATGGATTAAAGTAAAACCATTTGTTAGGGATTAATTGTCCTTAGAAACCACAGGGGCCTGGTGCTTTAAAAAATACAAAACGAATAAAAAATATGAAATGAATGAAATAAATATATTTCCACTTCTGTCATTCACACTTATCACCAAATGGTC
>JAOXYB010067834.1:0-10107 GCA_028565635.1 Phoronis ovalis
TATATATAGATATGACACTCCCAAATTCACTATCCAGGACAGTGTGAATTTGATAGTGCCATATATTGGATAGTGAGTACAGAAAACGCATTTTTTTTGTAGAGAATTGTTTTATTTGCAACAAAAGTACATCACACTAATCAAAATAATTTTTTTTTAAATTTAAATTATTAATAATAATAAAAAAAAATCCAGAAGGACTTGCATTTTTGTTGCAAGTCCAAAAATGTACATTCTCAAGCAAAATCACATTTGAACATGTATAGTGTTTCTTGTATTAAGGCATAGGGTAATAAGATAATAGACTGTTTAGTTGATCTATAAAACTTGCAAAAACTAGCAGACTTAACAACATTCTTACTACCTAAATAGCCAGTAACTACTAAACCACCCTGATGTCAGGTTGTTAGAATGTCGAAGGAGAAAAATGGCCGCTATCTACTTTTACAGTAAAGAAAGTACCATCTTCTTGTGATATTTATTGTTGCCATTTCTCTGGTTGTTTACCTCATAGTATAGGGCTTACTTTGCAAATTTCATAAATAAAATTTATCATTTAGCAGACTTAAGTTATGGAAGATGGACTTGGGAAAACATGTTGACACACCTTTATAGCGAAATTTCCAGAAACCAACTTTATAAATTGTTCATGTTAGTAATTAATATCATATCAACATGTACTGTTTCTTATTTGTTTGCAGTGCTGGTATTGGTAGGACTGGTTGTTTTACTGCTGTGTCAATAGGCATGGAACAACTGGAGGAAGAACATAATGTCGATATCCTAGGAATAGTTTGTTCAATGCGTTTAGATAGGTAGGTACACAGACTTAGATCCAGTTAAGAGAATGAAAATGGAGTCATCTTGGCTTGATTTTACATTCACATCTCATTGTATTAGTTGGTACTGCTGAAAAGAGATTCTTCCCTATCCACATAATCCTCACACTTGTGCTGCCAGAACAAAATGTTTTTTTTTATAATGCACGCAGTGTAGTTTCCAAATTGCTTGATAGTAGAGTGATGGTAGTTTTAACTGTTTTTTATGTATTACTGATTCTATTTGCAAAGTACTCTAACACTCTAAGGGAAATAGAATCAGTAATATACAAAAAACAATGAAGAATAAGCTTGCATGCACTAGGTGACATCACAGGGAACTGGTGCTTAAAATATCTAAAATGAATAAAAAATATGCAATGAATGAAATAAATATATTTCCACTTCTACCATTCACACTTATCACCAAATGGTCGAAAATCCTGCAAAAATGGCAAAAAACTCACAGAAATTATCAATATACCTCCTGTGTCTGAGGCGGCGTCTCATACTAAATAGAACAGTATCAAGGGGTGACACGCGAATTGAAAATTTCATGGTTGAATTTTTAAAAAATTGTTTTTTGCCAATCAGCCCACACACCCTCAGGAAACTTACCAAAACAACCCTTAACTCCTTAAACTAGTGTCAAAAAAATGTTTCTATCCACGTACCTCCACAGACATACGAAATATTCAACAACAAACTCATAAATTGCCCCGAAGACTGTAATCGTTAAGCAAATTGACCTTTCACTCTAACTAGGTCACTGGAAACAGTACCAATACCCACCGGAAATCGTCGTTGATTGGATAAAGATTCGTCATCAGATGAAGCATGGTGATTCTCAGAAAGTTCATTGTTTTCTGATACAAGCATTTATCCAATCAGCGATGATTTCCGTTGGGCAATGCTACTGTTTCTGGTGACCTAGTTAGAGTGGAAGGTCAATTTCCTTAACGATCACTGTCTTCGGGGACATGTTTGTGGAGGTACATGGATGGAAACATTTTTTGACGCTAGTTTAAGGAGTTATTCTGTTAAGTTTCTTGAGGGTGTTTGGCAAAAAAAATTTTTTTTTTTTAAATTCAACTATGAAATTTTCAATTCTCATGTCACCCCTTGGTACTGGTCTAGATAGTACGAGACACAGCCTCGGACACAGGAGCTATATTGATTATTTTTGTGAGTTTTTTTGCCATTTTTGCAGGATTTTTGACCATTTGGTGATAAGTGTGAATGACAGAAGTGGAAATATATTTATTTCATTCATTACATATTTTTTATTCGTTATATATTTTTTTAGCACCAGTTCCCTGTGGGTGACATTGTCAAACAAAGCAGTCATTCCCACAATTCACAGCATTTTAGGAATAATTATTCTTCTACACAATTCAGTCGTAAACATGAAGAATCATAGAATTGATAGGGTTCATTTTGTTACGCTGTAGCTTATTGTCTAAAACATAATAACCTTATTTGGTTATTTTACAGAGGTGGCATGGTACAGACAGGAGAACAGTATGAGTTTATTCATCGAGCTTTGTGTCTTTACGAAAAACAGTTGCCTGCTAGTTCTCCTGGTATCAAGTGAAAAAGTATGAATGAAATAATTGATTCCAGCCATTTATATGTGGTAGCCATTATGCAGTGATGCCCTATCACAAAGTATTTTACTGTATGGACTGACGTGTTTGTTGTTCAGACGTGTTTGAGTTGGAGATATTGCTGGTCAATCATCTCGGTTTTAAATGGGAACTCATTTTCGGATCTAATTTGTAGCATAAAGGTGCAGTTGGGATTCTTTTCGAAAATAATGTGAAAATGCTGCCAGTTGTAGAGCGATTTCAAAAACAGTTTCTTCTCTTCTCAGACAACAATGTTGGTCAATTAAGAGTTGACTTATATATAAACTAATTTTCGTAGAATTTGTTTTGAAAAGTTGCAGGATAACATCAACACGTAAGGTTGTGGGTAGTAAGTAGCTAGTAGTAATTGTGAAAGATGATTCTATGGTATGAATATTTATACTGAATTGTCTTTTCACTGTCATATTTTGGTTTAAAAAAATGGATGATTGCAAGGTACAGTATGTAGGGGCAATTATAAATTAAGTAGATTTATTGTAAGATTATAGAGGAATTTGTTTAAATTTATCTGTGATTTAATACTGGTGCCAATATTTAATAATTAAATCAAAATGTTGTCATTATATTATGCATATCTGAACCATCTATAAGTGAATACTATATGTGCAAATGGATAAAATATTGTGGTTTTGAGAGTAATATGTTGCATGGAACATAATAATTATAATTAGCTTCATTCACATGTGACGTCCATGAGATGTACCAAATATTTACTTCATTGGAGCAATAATAATTTCACCATCTGCTTACGTGATGGAGAGTTGTATAGGTATGCATGATAAGAATGGCAAGTAACTCTTTTCGAACTTATAGTGTTCGTTCCTAGGCTTGTTGTTATTGTATTTGTGCAAATGTAACTGTACTTTAAATAAGAGTCGCTGGCTTTAATTATAATGAAGTCTGTACCCATCAGTGAACATCTATGTACATGTTGTTACTGCACCTTAAGAGTTTTCTGTGATTACAGGTACAAGACATTGTATTACTGATTTTTAAAATATAACATATTTTAGTTTAATGTTGCTTTTATTGTTGTTGAAGGTAACTGTGAGTTTACAGTAGCAAGATATTCAGGTATCAGTTTGTGTAATTGACTGTTTGCATGCACTTGGTGATGCCATCTGTCAGACCCAAGAGATTCCAGCATTTGAATGAACATTGATGCAGTTCTGTCAATACTGTATTGCCTCGATAGTTTGACCAAAATTATAAATTTTTTGTGGATATAGTTATTAAAAATTTTCATTTCGAGAGGCTTAATGATTGATTGATTTCGCCAAAACTGTGTTTTATCTAAGAACGTTTTTATCAATAACAAGATTTTGCAATAATTTTATGTCAAAAAAATAACTTTAACAAAATGAAACACTGTTAGTTAGATCCTCTTAATAAATCTAATATGGTAAAGTAATAATGAAATATAAAATGAAGCAATAGTAAAAAAAGTATAGGTGGTTAAGCTTTTAAAATGTCTTTTGTGTGGCTGTATAATATAATTGTTCATTGTGCCTTCTACAAGGTTAGAAATTGAACTGTTAGCCTACATGTCTATTGGAAAATAAAAAAATTTGAGTTGTTATGGAATGATATGCCTCAATAAGTATTATCACATTTTGTAGTTAATCTCTGTTTTTTGTTTTTTTAAAACAGCTCGACTGTTTATAATAATTTATTTGGCTCACTGCTATTGAGCAACGCTGCTGTCTAAGCAATTGATTTTATGTTAATTTATGTTCATTGTGTTATAAAATGCTAGATGTTTAATTTATTTTTGTTATGTTAATTATTAGTTATGTAGTAATTTATTCTGCATTGTATTTGTTACTCCGCAAAAAAATAGGTCAGGTAAAAATGTGTGTTTTAAGAAATGTTATACAATGAGAAAAGCAATTCAAAGTCCACAAAATAATGTTGATCTTTTTTGTTTTCATCACATGTGTAGTTTGGGGAACTATCTAAAAAAAATTACATATAAATTTTGATGTGTTAATATAATGCGTAAGAGAATATTTTTGCATTTTGAGAAGTTTTGAAGGAATGCCTTCATGATGGTTTTGAGAGTATAGTAATATTTTAATACTGTTGGTGTTTATATCTTCTCATGCTTTGTTCATTTATTTCTGTAACAAATGTTCTATATAAAAATAAATATTTATTCAATGAAACTGCATGTTTGGTTATTCAGGTGGCTCCATGATTTAATAGGGTGGGTTAGTTAATATCAAACCCCCTAAAATGCCATTGATATATATAGGCCTACTTTGTTCAGCTCCCGATTTATCTGTGTTACCCAAGGCTTCATTTAACTATAGTATTTCTAAAACTTAAAATAATTGTTTGCCACTGGATGTGTTTTTTGGAAAAAAGGTAACATGGTGTATTTTGTTGACCTATTTATTACAGGACAGGAGGAGGTTTTAGCACCAATGAAAAGAGAGATTGATATAACTTTAATATCTACCAAATAATCCAAGCATAAAAATAATAACTGTTAACAAGTAGCTACTTTATTAAAGGGAATAAATTTAAGTTTTTATTAAATTTGATTCAAATGTCCTCGGGGGGGGGGGGCCCGAAAAATTATTTACATTATTGACGTCATTTCTTACAACCAAGCCTCTTTCTGATAGATGGAGAAGAAGAATCGTCTGGTGCATATTTAGGATAGCCTATAAGGCTTCAAGCTTTGCGCGTTGAGTCTTTTCCCGGTATGTTTTGGTATGTAATTACCTGTTTTCTAAAGCAACCGTGATTGCATTTGTATGTTATTTCGAATTATTATGAACTATTTCGTGTGATGTAGATTTTTTTGCCATTCTTTCATCATTCCAGAATAGATTATAGATAGGCCGCGCCGGAATTATGTCTGAAATTTCTACTCTATGAAGAATTTCTCTTTCTTGCAGTTGAAACAACTGGAATTATGATGAATAACACCGTTATTCTTTAATTAGTTTAAATATAGGGCCCCTTTTTCAAACTCCAAAGATTTTTTTATAAAATGAGATACTTTTTACATTTTTTTTTTTACTCATTTAGGCTACTGCAGAAAAGATGAGTATGACTATGAGACCGTCAAATTCAGTCGAGGACGAGAATCGAGTTTTCTTCCCAAGACAGCCAGGTGTGGTACTCATATTGATTATTCACATTTTTGAAATCCACTTTTCCCGGTGGCATCATTCAATAGAAAAAGTGAAGTCATAACAGTTACAATTTTTTTTAACGACACCATAAAAAGGGCACAAGCAATTAGGATATTTCCAGAATTTTAGTACCCAATTATGCAAGAAAACGACTGAGGATATTCCAATGTGAAAAAGCACGACCGTTTTTTAAGTTTTCAAGGAGGAAGTAAATACAACTGGTAATAAGACGTCCGATGATCGATTATTCGATACTGATTTTTGCCCTTCTTCTGCTGGTGATTATACAACCGGGACGTGGACCTAAGACCTGTTATCTCTTACCCGGGGGGTGGTCAATATGAAAGTGGGTACCCATGTTCCAACAAGACTTTTCAAAAAAGTCCCTAACGAAGTGAAATATTCCAAATAAATACACCCCTAAAGAAGTGATTTTTTTAAAATACACCCCTAAAGAAGTGCTTTTTTGAAAAAATACACCCCTAAGGAAGTGGATCACGACATTCTCAAAATAGCATCAATTCAGTAATTAACTTTCATATGAAGGGGAATACACATTCTGGTAAACATGTTAAGTTTTCTTGACCGTATTTACACCCCTAACGAAGTGAATTTTGAATGATTACCCTAACGAAGTGAAACTTCCAAACAACACCCCTTAGGAAGTGTCACACCTCAAAAAAAACACCCCTTTTCTTGATTTTAGCCCAAAAACAGACCCTAAGCACGTAACGTGCGTTACGCGCCGGCGGTTCGAAAAACATACCCTTTCACACGAAATTTTGTTGGAACATGCGTACCCATTTTTATATTGACCACTCCCCCCCCCCCGGGATCTCTTACCTCCGTATATATGCTTTAAAAACGTAGAGTGCTCTAGCCCATGTAAAAACGTAATCGTACAATTGTTCCAGGACGAAATTCCCATTGACAGGTTAACTTCTTTAATCTATTTTAAATAGCAATTTTGATTACAGTCTTTCCTCATAATTATATCCTACTTTTTGCTTTCAGGCTGGGGATGTATTAACAGAACAACCTTTTTTTAGTTTCGAGGACAGCGTTCAAAATAAATGTCCTTTTTGGGCCTTAGCTTTTCCACGAATTTTGAAATGATCATGTGTATACATATCTTGTTGTTGAGTGCATGATACCACCTGGCACTTTTCACAAATATTGTGTTGGCGGTGACATTTCATCATATGGCTTCAATTATAGTTTTACATGTTTTTTTCTTTTTAGCAAGAATACTATTAGTAGACTTCATGCCACCATTTAACAGTGAAATGTGTGGTAATCTCTGTCAGGCTATTCATGATGTTTTCACTATTGCTTGCAACATAAGTGGACCTAGTAGAATTCCATTATTTGGTATTTTTGCACTAGGAAACTTTCCTGAGGTATATAAAAAAAGTTAGGTTTACCAAACATTTAATATTTAACAATATATTTATTAATTTTTTGACTATTCAAATTTGTACCAGTTAGTTCCATAGCTGAGGATTACGCTTTTTGCCCAGAAAGTAATTTTCTCAATTGTTTAATATAAAAGCCCACTTTTGTTTTATTTGGAAGAGATAACCAATTATTTTGTTGCAGTTATATGTTATAATTTTATTGACTATTAGTTGAATTTAAGAATTCTTACCTGTTTTTAGGCATTATTTCCCTTACAAAGTGTCAAAGGGAGCTTTCCACATCTTACAAATGCATTGACAGATTTGGCAAACTATCATGAGGAACGTCTTGGTACCAAGCCCTCAACTTGTTGTATAACTCAAGGCTTGCAGGATGCTTATATGCAATATAAAAGACAAACTCAAGGACTGCTGCAAGTATTCATCCCCAAGTTTCACTTCTACAACTATCATGGCTGGGAATAAATAGCCTTTTTACTCAAGTTAAATACAAAACAAAAACATTGACTTGCTTGCGATTTTTGCAGGCTTTTAATTTTCTATTGTTTGGTTACCATAAATCAAGCTAAACACTTTTGTATGATGCAACATTTTGATGTTAGTTACACATAGAAGTGTCCTTTCAGAATTCTTCTGCCAGTTTCACTCTAGTTTTTTTAACAAATGCACAAAAAATGTTTTATGTAGTTTAATTATCTCGCTGAATTTCAGTATTTGGAATTGATTTTGAAAATATAAGTTTTGCACCCGGGGGTCCGACTCGAATATATTACTGGTACCCATGTGCGTGAATGGGTATTTGAAAAAAAGCCCCTAAATGCATTTTCTCATTTTTAAATTTTGACCCTTTTTCACTGATGACATTTTAGATACCCTAAATGCTTTGAGAATTTTTTTGGAAAATACGGAATTATGGGAAATTCACTCGAACTTGATCGCAGATTAACTTTCGAGTTGAAGTTTGGTCAAGTGATTGGCGGTTTTGATCTGGGTTTTGATAGATTTGGATACCCAAAACAAGTACAGTCAATCAAAAAATGTACCTCTTTGTATATTTTATCGAAAAATGTAACTCTATAAATGCGTAACACGCGTTAACATACTTAGTTCTTAAAAATCACCCTTTTACGCATTTTTGTTCATGCACATGGGTTCCAATCATTGATTTGAGTCGGACCTCCAAGGTTTTGCATGTACATAGATTGACTAGTCACGCATTTACTATTAAAATTTGGGAACAAGTTGGGTATATATAGTTGTTCTTTGAATTTTTTTGTATTCTGTACACATTACATTTTTAGACTGCTGGGTACTGGTGTCAGTTAGAAGTTACCATAGTAACATCACATGGTGGTACAACTGTAACAAAACAAGTTGAAAAGGTTATTAATGAAATTGATGCAGATAGTTTGAAGGTAACTTAAAACAAGTCATATGGATTAACAAATGACTTAGGATAGCACTCGCATCTCTTAACATTTTTTGTCTTCTAACACAAATAAAAAACCAACGTTATTTATTTAGCAAATCAATACCTAATTGCAGTATTAAATGAAGTTTTTATTAAGGACTTTCAGAACTTTTTGTGAGGTAGTATAAAATGCTTTCTAATATATATTGTTGCCATTGTAGGGCAACATATTTTAATATCCTGTTCTTGTACTGCCATCACATGCTGTAAATAAAACTACATTGGAATTTTAAAGTTGAGAGTATAAGCATTTCTTACTTGTACCATTTCATATACTTAAATTTATTTAATTCAAATACAGTTCAACTTGATAATTATTGTATATTGCAATGTGCATTAATGATATGTTATGGTGCTTACTTTGATCAAAAAGTTCAATATTTCTTACCTCCTACCAAAACTGAAAAATCAACCATGCAGACTTAGTTAGTAGTAGCATTCATCTTGCAACAAAATAACAAATAAACTTGGGATTCGATAAAGGTGTTGACAGAATTTGTATGTGGACTGATTAAATTCAATATGGCCGCCAAATTTCAAACTGGGGCAGGGGTAGGTGTGAACTTTGCCCAATTTACTGGAGATCATAGATTAATTTTATACAGAATTAAGTTTAAAAAACATGCATAATAACAAGTATTATAGGCTTGTTCAAAATAAATATTAAATTTGTTTCTGGCTTCTAAAATGAAATCGGAAAAATCTAAATGACAGAAGTATTTAAAAATGTGCATAACTGGATTTTTTTAATACAGCAATTTTGGATAAAAAAATGTTTTTCAACTCTGGCTGCATGAGGACAGTTGTGGCACATATATTGCTTGTCATTTCTAATATTGTGTTCTGGTTCTAAAGTTTTTGAAAATTTTGATGAATTTGTAAATCATACTATACATTTAATCAAAAATACCTAGTTAATGTCATGCTATACTGTATTCGTACTCGATACAGTATAACCTTTTTATCACAATTATCAATGAACTCAGATTATTTTTCCACATCGATCACCTGGTTCATGTAAATAGCTTAATGCAGTTGGGGGTTAATTCCTCTATCAGATCACCATTCACCAACAAAAACAGGTAAACTAATTCACCATTCACCAGCAATTCTCACACCTCATTCATATTATACACCAATAAATAAATCTAGTTGTATAAGTCAGTGAGCTGTTCATCATTATATTCACAACTGTCATGAACAATTCATGTTTCACAATGAAAATGTGCATGTGGTATATTTTTATTACAGAAAGTACAGATACTGTGTATCAACATCCCAGATCACATGGATACAACAGACATGATTAGTCAAATAAGCAACAAGTCAGAAACATCTACAGACAGTGCTGGATTAGATGGCATGGTGGAAGCTATCATTGTTGAATGCGGTTTGTGTACTTGTATATTGAGTAATGCATGTTGCATTTTTATAGATAAAATCCTGTGAAAGTGGCAGATTTTTGTTGCTGTTGATTAGATATTTAGGGGTGACTGTATATAGTCAGGTAATGATAATGAGAGGGTGGCAATCTAACTAAATATGCTACACAAGCCAACGCTCAACACTAAGGACATAGAAGTCTTATGTACAAATGAATGGGGT
>JAOXYB010067856.1:0-10105 GCA_028565635.1 Phoronis ovalis
ACAAAATATAAGCAGTTCCTCATTTATGAGGATCTAAGCAGAAAACTTACCTTAAAAAGATATCCAAATGTTAGATTGCATATAATCCAGATAATTATTAGCTCAAGGTTTAAAATACTGTATTCCTATATGACTTATCCTTTAACTGGCATAAGCTAATTTAACTTTTATAGAGAATGACACTTGTGACCCATAAACTTCTTTTAAATTAGACACTTATAAATATAATCTATAAATAAAGAGATAAGATTCTACTTTAACCACAACATGTGGCACTGCTGACCAAGCCCAGGGATTGACACCCTAGAATTAAATCAACCTGTTTTTTCAATTACATATAACTTCTTAACGAAGGCTCAAACAAAAAAATCACATAGATAACTTATTTCTCATCTATCACCGCATAAAACTATTATTCTACATCCTCTAGATGTTATCGTTACAGACGAGATACATTTCAAAAAATTAACGTAACTTTATAATTATTTCTAAAAGTATGGGGCAATTTAAACCTTAAATACCTTAAAAATAATTACGTTCCTTACACGCACTCACAATATTTACAAATAAAAAAATTGCGCTAATTTAAAAAACCTATGGTACATTTACCAAAATATCGTTATTTGCTTATTTCTTCAAAACTACACGTCACAATTGAAAATCACATTACATATATTTCCCTTTCTACTTATAAATATTCCTATTGCCTGTACTTTTTTCATCCTTAAACAGTTATTATTAGCTAAAAAAGGTAAATTCCTACATATTGCTCATTGCCACGCCAAGGATGATAACAATGCTGCATACCCTATAGATAGGATAAGCAGCAAAAAGAACAAAATGTAATAAAAACAACAAATGTTAACAAGTATAATCTAGAAATTTGTACCTGTTCGGTGAATACCTCCTGTGTGAAAATAGATTTGACACGAGCTAATGGGTTTGATTTGACAACACTCTGAAATAACATAAAAACTAATACAACGTTAACATCTCGCCAGATACATATATAGATACAATAAGCATTTTGGGTAAATAAGCTTCTCTTGAGTAATGAGATGTTTTGGTAATTAAACAAAATTCAGGTGGCTATTGGACCTATTACGGCAAGAGGTGTTCTTAGTATCTATTCTGTATTTTCAGTTTCTAAATTTTCATATAAACATAGCCCCATCACAATTTAATTCAAATATAAACCTAGTACAATCCCTTAAAATGACTTTTGTTAGAATTACAACAGCATACCTTCATTCCAAGCACGGAACAGACTAGATCAGCAATGGCATGTGTATGATGACTATGAAAGTGAATAGCAATCAGTACTAGCAACTCTCCAAATGAAGAGGTACTGCTAGATGACCTGGAATTTAATCAGAATTTCATTAACGTTGTAGTGTTTTTCAACATCTTTTGTAAACTGAAAAGTCGGGAATATATCAATTTCATTGCATTAAAGACCATGTACTAGCAGGCAAACACATTCAAATGTTTCAAATCAAAGAGATATTACAGAATGGAACTCTTTATAACTATTGTATTATTCCAGCATATACAATAGACCAGTTAGCAAACCACAAAGCTTACTTCTCGAAGTAGGCCTCTTGCTGCAGTAACCACCGAATCCAATCAACAACAATTCTCTCCTGCTCTGGAGACCTTGAAATAAGACAAACCAAAATATAAAAGTGAAACATTTTCAATAATTCTACCGATTATGTTTGATAATAATGACAACCAACAATTCTTGAAGCTACAGACAGCAATTCCTGCACGAGAGCTGAATTTCCAAGTAAGTGTACTAAAAATTCAGCTGTACAGCACATGAGAGATTACACATTTTATAGTTGTAACAGAGCCAAAGGCAACATTTGGGAAATTAAATTACCACATTGGTAAGTTTTACAACTAATGACAGATCTCCCCAATAGGAGAAACAGAAAAACACAAATAACCCGCTTTGTCTGATAAATATTGAACTGTAGAATGCAAACCTGTCTTCCTAAGTTATCATTTACCCAACTGCCTTTTTAGAACAAAAAATATTTCCTAACCATGACTTTTAAGACAACAAATTTAACAGAGGTAATACTGTGGATGTGTTTGCTTTTGTTTACTTGGAACTTACCCCATAAGATGTGGACATGCTACTAGCATACATAATGCAAGAGATACAAATCTGACAGCAGCTGCTGATGATGGAGGCCGACTTGTTACTAAACGAATCAACTCATTAACCTCTTCATCAGAAAATCTGAAATTACCAGACAATGTTGACTGAGATCATTCTAAGAGTTCTGTGTTCCAGGGTTGCTTATATTTTCTATCACAATTATAGTCAGGGATGCATATATGTCCCCGACTACAACTGTTATGTTATCGTTTGTGACAAATAAAAATATTGTAAAGTTTGTTGGGCTTTTATTTTGTCTATTCACGGACATTACAAAAACATAATTATCTTAGGTTGTTGTACTTCCGTGCGGTTTCAGAAAAAGTGACATTGACTTCATATTTTTGATAAACTTTTAATAATAACTATAACTTTCATAAGACACAGCTTCACAAAGACTTGAACAACAAAAAACTTACTTCAAAGAAGCTATGCCTTTCAATGCACAGTACAATCTAATGAATGCCCCTGCAGTCACTACATTTTCCTCAGGCAGTTCATTGCTTTCTTCGGGAATTAGACTATGTAGTTGAATCAGTAAGGCAGCTCGTAATTCTGTAAGAATCTGGACAGAATCATACTTTTTCTGCAAATAAATTAAACCAAGGAACTTGTAATAATAGTGTACTGCACACTTAGATACCAGCGCCTATAGTTGCTAGATGACTTGAAATGCTATAGCGATGATCATCATTCTGTAACTTATAGGGGATTCATTTACATTTTTTTTTAATATTCACTTAACGCTATTAAAAGATGCCATCAAATCCATAGCTGCCAACATTGGATTTTGTGAAAGAGTAAGATCCGGGGATATTTGGACATATAGTACCTAGACGAGCTCCCAGAAGACGCGAAACGAAACAAGGGGGGTCCAAGGGCATGTCCCCCAGAATTTTTGTGTCATTTCCTGCAATCTGGTGTATTCTGGGACAGACTGTGCCACTTTTATACAATTAAACACATTTGATCACATTTTACATGGAGAAGATGGTTTTACAATATTATTTTACATCATTAAGTTTTGTATACATAAAATTCACTTATCATTCTTGTTTTGCATTGCATTATATATTCCAATATTTAATTTTTTTGCGAATCCCAATTATAAAATCCGGAATGCAGAAAAGGTGGGTAAAATTCAGAAAGATTCTGGGCAATCCGGAAGGATTGGCAGCTACACAGATCCGGAAATGATAGTTGAAAATGATATAATAGTATTACTTTGCTTTAATTTCAAATTTACAATCTGACTGCACCAAAAAATGATGTCCATATAGAGTTCCAGAAAATATTTACAAGCATGAGCCAAATATGTTTGAGTATAAATACTGGCCACATTCATAATTGTGATCTTCATAAAATATTATAGTCCTGTATGTGTATGTCACAGTAAGTAAACGTCAAACATGAACAAATACAATTTGTTAATAATTTATAAATTGCTACTAGGTTTTATTCATAAAATGCAAATGAGGATAACCTTTTCTGAAGATCACTTCAGTTTAAATTATCACAAACCTTTTGTCCATTTCTAATGAACTGTGCAAACCAGTCACGTACATTGCTATCATTTCCAAGTAGAAGTCCACTGACAAATGTAATTAGATCTGAGGCCTCGTTCTTCAGCTCTAAGGTCAGTTCTATTGCTAGACCTGGCAGTTTACAATGTTCAACCTGCAGGTGAATACATGTATGCTGAATACGTGATCACATTCATTTGATGTTTATGCTCATCAAATCTGTTAGCACAATCAAAAGTAATATAAGCAGACTTTTATCAAACTTCTAAGTCAAACTTAGAGATTATATTCTTATACTCACACATAAGCTCCTAACATTCAAGATTTGTGAAGGATTAATTTTACATAGATGGCACAATGTTCTTGTTCTCTGTCTGCTGTCCTTGGAATCTGGATCATCAGACTGCGAGTTCTCAAATAACGCTGTGCAGGCTAACGGATGAAAACAGTTAAAAATTGTATTAAATCATCCAAACTGTCACTAGTGACTGTTCTATAGAAGCAGCTCCATAGTTAGTGCTGTTGCATTAACTCAAACCTTGCAATTTCAAAATTTCCTATATTATGTTATATACATTCAGCACTGAATGTTAGAACAGCAGATAAAAAGCAGAAAGCTTCCAACATAACTGGTAAGGCTCAATTAGAAACTCGGGTTAATTGTTTCTATGTACAAAAATATTACTTTTTACATCAGTCTTAATGACTTTTCTGTTACCTTCATTAAAACAATCTGGAGTATTAGCTAATACTCGACATAACAGCCAATCTCCATAACTGATGTGCAGGAGTATTTCTGCTAACATTGAGACTGGTAACAACAATGGAAGTTCTGAAAAACAACAACATTTACATGAACGGGAAAACAAGTGCAAATTAAAAACTTCCCTAATACTTCATTTCCAAAGCTAGCTACGATCTGTATTAACCAATTTACAGTAAAAATAACTAGAAACATGCACAAAATCAATAGGTCATCAGTAACTGCATGCGGACTTCCAAAATGTCATCACACAATCTCTTCCAATTTAATTTTAAGTTTCAAATTGTTAAAATCAGATTAAACCCATTGCTTTTTTTAAGTAACCATTATCCAAGCACAGCATCTGCCTTCTGTTTGAAACAATGTATAAATACACACTACGTATGAAAATATATATTGATTAAAAAAGCTTTGATTATAAGCTGAATCTTCTTGTTTCGTAAAACACTAAAGTTCACCAGCTTTATTCAGACATTTTACCTGCTTGTGCTATACAGAGGACATCAGACACTTCTTCCAAGTACGCTTCACTCTCAAACAATTCAGATTTCTTCTCAAAGAATGTGTTACCTCCTCCACCTTCTTTGATCTAAAATACCACAAAATTGATATAGGTACAGGAACACAAACTGATAAAATCAAATTATTAATTTTTAACAACAACAGTTTTAGACAAATTTTAGAAACATACTACTGCAATGGCCAATGAAAAGAGTTTTAAAACTCATCAACGGATTCTTACCTGTGCATGTACAGCTAGAAGTTCACTTAAAACCAATCTTAATCTCCTCGCAGCATCACTCTTTTCAAATTCCAATGCTACACTCTGAGTGAGTCGAGATACCAAAATACTGTCACCCTGGTCAACTCCTAATTTCGACCTGAGAGAGTAGAACCGTTTTAGAAAATAATTATTAGACTAGACAACTCTACATTATGCATAAAACACAAAATAAATATATGTCTAGGATTACTCTGGTACGAAGTCTCCCTTTTTAAACTTTCTAATCAATACTTAGATCATCTATATATTGTAAATAACAAGATTATCCAGGTAGGAACAACATTTCCCAAGTGAAGAAGGTTATAAGTACATTTCTCTCCCATTTGGCCTAAAAAATATGTATGGTTCCACTTACATGGCCAAAAAAATAGGGTAGGTAAGTAGAATTTATTTACTTTTTAAAATTATTTGACAAAGATATGAAAGACACAATGAAAAGAAAACAACACATGAATGTTCTGAAAAACATGCAAAACAATTGTTTTACTTTATGGTCAGGGGTTACTGGAACCATATATATTTTTTCCTAGGCCTAAGGCAGAATGGTCATTCAATTTTCTATTACTTTTACCTTAGTTTCTGCTCCTTCTTAGCATCTAGTTCTAATTCATGAAAGTCTATAGATAACAATGCTACGAGGTTATTCACGGTTTCAACTGCAGATATAATCTGTAACAGTTTTTGTTTCTGTCTGTTCCATTTTGTACTTGTGTCTATTGGAGCACATAATGTCATTCGCACAAGACATGGTAATATTGGTCTTAGTTCCTGCTCAGTACATTTAATAAGTTCATCCACATCTGCATTTTGTATTGTTTTAAATAAGCTTGGAGAAAATGCTGGTTTGATGTCCCTGCTTAAACTCATGGTTGCAGTTCAGTGTCTAAGTATATGCTGCTTACTATAATTATGTTTATTTCTGCTTTATTGTTGTGGCAGTGCATTATTCCTCACAAGCTGAAATACAAAATTATTTAATCAAATTGATATCAGTTGTAGCAAATTAAATTATTGACATTAGAACAATGTGGTGGGAGATCTTTTTAGAGGCAAGTGGTGTTGTTTTTAAAGGAAACGATATTACATGACTAAGCACACTATTACCACCCTGTGAATCTGTACATGCATTTAAAAAACTTCTCAACGCTCACTGTCTTTCAAATGTATGCTTTTGTCTATAACGTGTTTAAATACAGAGAAGATCTCATTTGTAAATAACTGTCTTATAACTATTTTGTCAGCAGCTTTGCCGCTTGTGGCTATCAGAGTGATTAATGTACATATAGGTCATTCTGAGTGATCAATGTACATATAGGTCATTCTGAGTGATCAATGTACATATAGGTCATTCTGGTGACAATAATGCAATGCCCTACACTTGTACTTCCTATGTGTTGTATATTTTTCACTCTCACTTCTATAAGAAGACACAGTCTATTACACTAACTGACTTTGATTATTAAGTGCTATTTTTAAATATTATTTTGTGGATTGTATTGTATTATATACTTTGTGCTGTACTCTTGCTAATGGGCTATTTAGCGTGGGCTTAATGATAAATACAGATATATATGTAACTGCCTAACTTTAAGACCGGGGGGTAGTCAGGGTTCAGTCTATTTATGGATGTGTCGTCATAGTGGATCCGGTTTTTTTTTACCAAATTATCAGAGAGGATTCTATTTTTGATCAAATTAGCAGAGAGAATCCGGTTTTTGACTGAATTAGCAGAGGATCCTGTTTTTTGATTAAATTAGCAGAGGATCTGGTTTTTGACCAAATTATCAGAGGGGATCTGGTTTTTAACCAAATTAGCAGAGTGGATCCAGGTTTTTTGAATAAATAAGCTGGGTTTATCTCATTTTTGACTAAAATATACTGGTTTTTCAATACATAAAATTAGCAAGAAGGTTTTTAGCAAAAAAAATTAACCAAACCGTTTTTTGGCAGGGCAAAATAGTTGAGACGATCCTGATTTTAAGCCTGTGCCGCATACCCCTACCCAAAATTTTTTGAAGTACTCCCTGGGTTTAAGACCATCCAGTGGTTGTTATTAATGTTGTTAGGGAGGTCGTTAGTTTAGATTTATGGCCCTACAATGACAATCATTGTACATGTGTACACGAATCCAGCTACATATTCTTAGGATGTTTGTTGTCTTCTCTTACAGTACACAAGGTGAGTCATTCTGACAGAATCATACTCCCATAGGCCATAGTAGGGTGTTGCATACAAGACTTCAGTGCTGTCTGATACCTGTGTAATGCTAGATGTTTTTAAAAAAATAGATATACTTTTATTTATCAGTAATAAAATACCACCTAAACAGTCTAAGGTTTGACACTGAAGTTTATGAAGGGGCAAAGGAAGCTTATGTTAGTCCAAGTCTTGGCTAATAATTCCAAATTATATTAGGACTAATATTGCAGAACTGAGCAAACAAATGTTCACTTCTGGGGTTCGCTAGTTTTCAAGCCCAATTTCAAGAATGTTGAGAATCCAGCTTCAAACAAGGTTCCGGAATGTTTCAACTTTTGATTATTTATAGTTTTGACTAGGTTTTGTAAAGTGAATGATATGCAAGAGATAAGTACTCGTTTAACTTTAAGCCATATTAAGTTAAGACTTATAAAGTCAGTTATTAAAGACTAAGCGGAAGGTAAATTTAAGCTAGGCTTCATGACCCTCAGTACTACCGTAGGGACCCTACACTGAGGGTCATGTGAAGCCAGGACTATGTTACAGTTTACTTACCTGGTGTACCTCCTCAAGTCATATCAGGGCAGCCGCCAATACAGGCTACGCGCTAGAATTCAGAGCTGGAATACCTCGAGTCAGATCCTTGAATGGCCACTGATGGCGGTTTCCAATTACATTTCACCGCTAGATGGCTAAAAATCATGAGTAGCCAGCTTCTGTTTTTGTTATATTTGAAAGAAAAACAAGTTACTCTTAATAATATATAATATGTTTATAATAATAGCACAAATATAATAGTTAAATAATGGTAATACAAACTTTTTGGAGGTTTGTTAAGAAAATATTTTCAAAACTTGGTAACTTTGAAAACAATTGTTGCGACCACCATGCAGAAACAGGAATAAGCGACACCAGAAACAATGGGTTTGTTACTCTATTTTACTTGCAAATGTTCGGTTTTAAGATGACGACGGCTTTCATTTGGCGGCAGATTATTGCAATGTCCCTATTTCTATGTTTTCATAGGTGTAAACAACTTGTAGCCAAGACTATTCCTAGTTAGAGTTCTAGTAATAGTATCAACCGTATATCTATATGCGGATTATTTGTCGTGCAATTTTACTAATACTAGGATATAGAGTTACACCCAATTACAAAAATGTGGCCCGGTAAGGTGGGAATACCCGGAGGACTAGCTTTAGTTCTAATCCTTAGCCAATTAAGACATGACTAAGGTTGAATACAACAACTTCAAAGGACTGGTTTCATAACCTGCGTTCGGTATATTACATAATCTTAAACACAAAAAAATGGCATCATGTGTTTTATTGTTTCTCTAGCACCTGGCAGAACTCTAATAATTAACTAGTACATGCCTTACCCTGTGCTTCTTTATGCCCCCTAAGGAGATGGAATCGGCATGATGAGGCGAGCCACAAGGATACATAGTCCCAAAGTTTTTACACTTTGTTATCTTGTCAGTATCAGGACAAAGTGGATGAGCTATAACCACTGTAGGGTTCGTTTACCTGAACCTTGCCAACATACTGCTAAAGTTAAGGCTATAATTATATGCTATTTGTTATCTTTCTATGATCATTTTCATATTGCTTACCTGTAAGTGTTCATGTTTTTTGTTTCAGAAACAGAAGATCAACAGAAGACCAGGTTTCAAGTGGAACTGGAGTTTGTACAGTGTTTAGCAAACCCTAACTATTTAAACTGTTAGTATATTAGTTATACACTATTTGCTTACATCATGTGACACAGGAAATCATATTAAACTTGATTACTTTTTGTATTACTGGTTAATAATAATAATAATAATGTAACCTTGAAGCACAAAATGTACATTTTTTTACAGTTTTGGCACAGAGAGGATATTTAAAAGATGTATCATTTGTAAATTATCTGAAGTATTTGCTGTATTGGAAAGACCCAGAATATGCTAAATTTTTGAAGTAAGTAATTTCCACTTTACCTTGAATTAGAACCCCTTTTGCTTTGTTGCCCTCTCTGAAGAAAACAAAATCCCCTTCTAATTATTTGCGAGATATTATTATGAGAATAAATTATTTATCTCATAATTTCGTGGGAGAGGATTATTAAGAGAATAAATCGCTATATTACTAGTATGCTGATCCTGTAGTAGTTTATATTATTTTTAATACAACGATGAAAAAATATAATACAATATCCTCAAAAGCCCAAGGAACTAGAAACCCAAAGGTAACTGCTAGGAAAATAAGATATTTTAGGGATATCGTGAATTATTATTATCTACCATGAGCAATAGGATTGAGTCGTTACAATGTTTTACTACATAGTTACACATTGGTAATCATGAACTTCGTAAAATGTGTTGTTGGGTACGGTTTCATGCTCCTAGACAGCTGTTGATTAAGTGATATCATGTTAGGAGAAAAATTACATTTTCCTTGAATTTACATAAGTAGAATTAAAATTTATAATTAGATTTTCCTAGTGGGATGGAGCCGTGGCTGCTTACCAGGACGTTCCACTGCATAGTCGAGACTAGTCTAAGTTTAGACCCTTGTTGTATTTTTAAATTCATTTTTGTTAAAAATCGAGTTTAAATCCCTATATAAATTTCTATCCCTATATGCTGATAATAATATGCACTATTAATTTTAAAACAAATTTTT
>JAOXYB010067867.1:0-10103 GCA_028565635.1 Phoronis ovalis
CTTCGACATTTTTTGTGCATAATACTTTGTTTGTCGCGCAATAACTGCTTCAGTTTTTATCCGATCAACTTCGTGTTCGGTACAGCGTAAATATAGGTCAAAATGCAGATTGTTTATAATTAGCATGTTGATCGCTTTCAAGATGGCCCACTGGTGGCCATGTTTTTCCCCGATAGTGCACGTTACATTGTGCCCATTTCGGGAAAGACGAAGCGTTGACTTAAGTAAGTACTTTTAAAAGTACTTAAGAGTAAGTACATGTCAAAGTACAGGTTATATGTAATATTGACCCAGATCACTTCCAACATGCCTGACTGGCAGGTTGGGGGGGCGTAATAGGCTAGGTAACATTTCAAAATGACTGACAAGTAGGTCAAATGCCGGTTTGATATTTCGACATTTCTTACCGTGCATAACTTTCTTTGTCTTGCAATAACTGCGTCAGTTTTTATCCGATCAGCTCCATTTTCAGTACAAAGTAAGTACAGGACAAAGTACAGGTTATGTGTAATATTGACCTGGATTACTTCCAACATGGCCGACTGGTGGCCATGTTGGTTCGCAAGATTGCCCATAATAATAACAAGTTCAGTTTATATCCGACCAGTTTCATATTTGGCACAGAGTAAGTCCAGATCGCAGTACATGTAATGTGTAATTTTGACCCAGATTACTTTCAATATGGCCATATTTGTTCTCGAGAGTGCATGTTGCATTGCGTTCATAGCTGCGAAGACAAAACTCTACCTGGACGATTCAAAGGTGGTTCTAGGAAGACTATAGGTTGGTGGCCGTAATAGGCTTGGTGACATTTTAAAATGACCTTGACAAGTAGGTCAAATGCCGGTACAATTCTTCAACATTTTTTGCCGTGCATAACACTTTCTTTGTCTGATTAGCTCCATATTCAGTACAAAGTAAGTACAGGACAAATTACAGGTTTGATATAATATTGATCTGGATTACTTCCAATATGGCCGACTGGTGGCCATGTTGGTTCTTGAGATTTCACATCGTAATAACAGCTTCAGTTTTTATCCGGTCAGCTTCATATTTGGTTCAGAGTAAGTACAGGTATGTGTAATTTTGACCCAGATTACTTCCAATATGGCCTACTGGCAGCCATGTTTGTTCCCCAGAGGTCACGTAACATTGCGTCTGTAGCCGCGAAGATGAAGCTCTGCCAGGATGATTCAAAGGTGAGTCTAGGATGGCTATAGGTTGGTTGGCGTAACAGGCAAGGTGACATTTCAAAATGATCTTGACAAGTAGGTCAAATGCCGGTACGAATCTTCAACATTTTTTTAACATGTGTAACATTTTCTATGTACCACAATAGCTGCATCAGTTTATAGCTCCATATTCAGTACAGAGTAAGTACAGGTCGAAGTAAAGGTTATGTATAGTATTGACTCGATTACTTGCAACTGATGCCCATATTTGTTCCTGAGAGGGCGTGTCCCGTTACGTTAATGGCCGCAAAGAAAAAATTGATCCTTTTTATGGCAGAAAACCGTAAAAATGGGTAAATTTTTGAGACTAAAAGCATTAAAATTAGGTGTATATTTTGAGTTTGGGCTGTCATCTAAAAATATGGTCAGTACTCCCCAGTGGTAACGCACCGGACAGCACATACAGTCACTTTGAATAAGAGTACCCCACCAAAACAGTCATAAACCAGATTATAATGCATGATGTATTCTATTCTGTTCTAATGCAAAAATCCAATAATGTTAAAAAAATATATTCCTACACATTGGATGGACATTAGACATGACAAATTTCTTGTTGGATTAATTGTTGGATTTTTAAAAAGGAAATATATTAATAATATTTTTCAATACTTTCTTTTACTAAGTGTTTGGCTCGCTGACGTAGTTATTGCGAGACAAGAAAATGTTATGAACGGGGAAAATGTCAAAGATTCGTACCGACATTTGGCCAGGCAATATTGTGAACCAACATGGCCGTCAGTCGGCCATAATGGAAGTAATCCAGGTCAATATTATATATAACCTGTACTTTGTCCTGTACTTACTTTGAACCGAATATGGAGCTGATCTGATAAAAACTGACACAGTTATTGTGAGACAAAGAAAGTGTTTCGCTCGGTAAAAATGTTGAAGTATCGTACCGGCATTTGACCTACTTGTCAAGGTCATTTTAAAATGTCACCGAGCCTATTACGGCCACCAGGGCTTCCTAGGACCACCTTTGAATCATCCAGGTAGGACTTTGTCTTCGCGGCTATAAACGCAATGTAACGTGCCCTCTCGAGAACAAACATGGCCACCAATCGGCCATATTGAAAGTAATCTAGGTCAAAATTAGACATGGTCTGTACTGCAATCTAGACTTACTCTGTCCCAAATATGAAACTGCTCGGATAAAACTGAAGCTGTTATTATGACGTGCAATCTCGCGAACCAACATGGCCACCAGTCAGCCATGTGAGAAGTAATCCAGGTCAATATTACATAAAATCTGTACTTTGCCCTGTACTTACTTGTAGTGAATATGCAGCTGATCGGATAAAAACTGACGTAGTTATTGCGAGAAAAAGAAAGTGCTATGCACGGTGAAAAATGTCAAAATATCGTACCGGCATTTGATCTACTTCTCAAGGTCATTTTGAAATATCACCTAGCCTATTATGCCCACCAACCTATGGGCTTCCTAGGACCACCTTTGAATCATCCAGGTAGCGCTTCATCTTAGCGGTTATAGACGCAACGTTATGTACCCTCTCGGGAACAAAAATGGTTGCCAGTCGGCCACATTGGAAGTAATCCGGGTCAATATGATACATAACCTGTACTTATTCTGTACCGAATATGGAGCTAATCGGATAAAAACAAGCAGTTATTGCAAGACAAAGAAAGTGTAATGCACGTAAAAAATTGTCGAAGATTCGTAACGGCATTTGACCTACTTGTCAAGGTCATTTTAAAATGTCACCTAGCCTATTACGCCAAACAAGCTATGGTCTTTCCAGAACCACATTTGAATCGTCCAGGCAGCGCTTCATCTTCGCGGCTATAAACTCAACGTTGCGTGACCACTCAGGAATAAACATGGCCGCTAGTCGGCCATATAGGAAGTAACCTAGATCAAAATAACACATAGCCTGTACTGCGACCTGGACTTCTTCTGTGCCGATTATGAAACTGACCAGATAAAAACTGAAGCTGTTATTATGACGTGCAATCATGCAAACCAACATGGCTGCCAGTCAGCCATGTTAGAAGTAATCCGGGTCAATAGTATAGATAACCTGTACTTTGACCTGTACTTACTCTGTACCGAATATAGAGCTAATTGGATAAAAACTAAAGCAGTTATTGCGAGACGAGGAAAGCGTTACACACGGCAAAAAATGTCCAAGAATCGTTTCGGGATTTGACGCCCACCAACCTTTGGGCTTCCTAGAACCAGCTTTGAATCGTCCAGGCAGCGCTTTGTCTTCGCGGCTATAGATACAATGTTACGTGCCCTCTCGGAAACAAACATGGCTGCCAGTCAGCCATATGGAAGTAATCCGGGTCAATATTACACATATCCTGTACTTTGTCCTGTACTTAGTTTGTACCAAATATGGAGCTGATCGCAGTTATTGTGAGTCAAAGAAAGGGTTACGCACGGCAAAAAATGTCGAAGTTTCGTAACGGCATTTGAGCTACTTGTGAAGGTCATTTTAACATGTTACCTAGCCTATTACGCCCATCACCCTATAGTCTTCCTAGATTTAACTATGAATCGTCCAGGTAGGGCTTTGTCTTCGCGGCTATAAATGCAATGTTACGTGCCCTCTCGAGAATAAACATGGCCGCCAGTCGGCCATATTGGAAGTAATCTAGGTCAAAAGTACACATAGCATGTACTGCGACCTGGGCTTATCTGTGCCGAATATGAAACTGATCGGATAAAAACTGAAGGTGTTATTATGACGTGCAATCTCGCGAATCAACATGGCCACCAGTCGGCCATGTTGGAAATAATCTGAGTCAATATTATACATAGCCTGTACTTTGTCCTGTACTTACTGTGTACCGAATATGGAGCTCATCGGATAAAAACTTAAGCAGTTATTGCGTGACAAAGAAATGTTATACACCACAAAAAATGTCCAAGAATCATTGCAGCATTTGACCTACTTGTCAAGGTCATTTTAAAATGTCACTTAGCCTATTATGCCCACCAGTCTATGGCCTTCCTAGAACCACTTTTGAATCGTCAAGGTAGTGCTTCGTCTTCGCGGCTATAGACGCAATGTTATGTGCCCTATCGGGAACAAATATGGCCACCAGTCGGCCATATTGGAAGTAATCTAGGTCAAAATTACACATAGCCTGTACTGTGACCTGGACTTACTCTGTGCCAAATATGAAACTGACCATATAAAAACTGAAGCTGACATTATGACGTGCATTCTCACAAACCAACATGGCTGCCAGTCAGCCATGTTGGAAGTGATCTGGGTCAATATTACATATAACCTGTACTTTGACATGTACTTACTCTGTACTGAATATGAAGCTGATCGGATAAAAACTGAAGCAGTTATTGCGAGACAAAGAAAGTGTTATGCACGACAAAAGTCCAAGAATCGTTTCGGCATTTGACCTACTTCTCAAGGTCATTTTAAAATGTCACCTAGCTTAGGCCACCCACCAATCTATGGTCTTCCTGGAACCACCTTTGAATCATCCAGGTAGCGCTTCGTCTTAGCGGCTATATATTTAATGTTAGGTGCCCTCTCGGGAACATATGGCCGCCAGTCAGCCATATTGGAAGTAATCTAGGTCAAAATTATACAGAACATATACTTCGACCTGTACTTACTCTTTGGCAAATATGAAACTGACTGGATAAAAACTGATGCTGACATTATGACATGCATTCTCGTGAACCAACGTGGCCACCAGTCGGCCATGTTGCAAGTAATCCGGGTCAATATTACACATAACCTGTACTTTGTGCTGTGCTTACTGTGTACCGAATATGGAGCTGATCGGATAAAAACTGAAGCAGTTATTGCGAAACAAAGAAAGTGTTACGCGACAAAAAATATCCAAGAATCCTTTCGGCATTTGACCTACTTCTCAAGGTCATTTTAAAATGTCACCTGGCCTAGGCCGCCCACCAATCTATGGCCTTCCTAGAACCAGCTTTGAATCGTCCAGGTAGCACTTCGTCTTCGCGGCTATTGACTTAATGTTACGTGCCCTCTCGGGAACAAACATGGCCACCAGTCGGCCATGTTGGAAGTAATCGAGGGCAAAATTATATCCGACCTGCACTTTGACCTGTATTTACCTGGTGGTGAATATGAAACTGAACAGGTAAAAACTGAAGCTGTTATCATGAGATAAAGAAAGTGTTACAAACGACGACGACGCCGCCGCCTACACTACTATGTGGATGGGCATAAAAATAGCTAATAAACTTATTTATATCATTCTCTACTAACCACCCTGGGGCGTTTAATGGTGAATGGGCATTTTTTAGTTTTTTGCAAGGGTGTTTATTAGAAGGATGTTTCATAGAAGGATGGGTGTTTTCTGAAAAAATATGGTAGTTGTTGGTGAGTCATATCTATTGTCAGTGAGTCTGTTGATGTACCTGTTCAACTTACTAGAAGCAGATAGGTTTGGCTCAAGACATTGTGTGGAATCAATTTTCTAAAACCACAAACTAAAATTAAAATTTGAAAAAATGGCTTCTTTATCATATCTTTTTATGGCCAAATTGAATTTAAAATTTTTGAGTGTTAACTTTTAAAAATGTGTACTTTTATATGTCTTATCTCTTTATTGTAATTAATATACTAAAACATTGGCTGAAATATATATACACCTCCTTGTACCTAGAGACCTTAAATTACAGTTTTTTATATAACACCTGGTACACAAAGTTGTCTGATAATTCATCTCACTCTTATAAGTGTATATCCTTATTTGTAGGACATAACAAAATTGAATGGTTAGTGAAAATAATAGCTTTTAACATCTCACCTAATTGATATGTAGCTGTTGTGTCCCTCCTTGCAACAATGGCTTGACCAACCCACTGATTCTCACAATGAATAATGTAAGACACGTCATGTTCAAACTTGTTCGGTGACAATTTGTAAACTTCTTGACGTAGTAACTGAGCTTCTTTATTGTCATAAAATCGAACATCAATCCTGAGATCAGAGAAGACCCTAATGACTACACCGGGAGCATAACTGAATGAAAAATCTGGATGCAGAGCAACAACGGCATCGTGAGGCTAAAAAAATAATTTGGTTGTTATTTAATATGATCTATACACACCAAACTGGGATAAACATAATGCTTTTATTGCTTGAAAGTTAGTAGCTCTACACTATATTGACATTTGACTTTATGGCAACAGTAAACAAAAGTTATCAGACTTTACAGATGTTAATTGTTATACTCTTATAGTCATTTGCCTAAATTAAAAGGTTAATATTTAACTTAGCTTTATTTTATATTGCCTGCTTTGTGAACTGTAGTGTATTCAACAGTTATGAATGATTATAGTTGATGTGCAGACTGACTTTAAATATCAAAATACTTTATTAATTAATTACACATGCATTATACACTGACAACCAACACTTTTATTTACCTTTACATTCATGTGCAAACTTTAAAACATTTGAACAGAACAGATTTTTTATATACAGCATATATCTAAAGTGTTTCCTGTTTAATCTCCTTGAAATGTAGCATATTTTCCACAATAGATATATAGTAAGTGTATAGATTATAATATGAAACAGGCGAAACCTCAAGGCGAACTCAGATATACTTGCAGTTTTGGCTTCCCAACTGCTTGGCTATTGCACATAAAATCACATGTTCGTACTTAACATCGTGACTTTAGAATCGCGATCCACAAGCGCTGCTGATGCAGTAAAACATGATATTTGTCAGATATGTTTTCACCTGCTCAGTTTAATTGATTCCCAGAAAATTAGTACTTATTTTGTTCTTTTATTTTATGTGTGACAGAAAAAACAAGGAAGCAATTTGAAAATTTTATAGTGACAAACTGTGCAAATTTGAAAACAAGTTTTGCACAATAATATTTAATTCTAACAAGCGTTCAAAGAACGATAAGCTCATCCATAATTTTACATAACGGTTGGAAACAGCTACAAAGGAATACGTTATAAGTAATAGTTTACAATTTTTTACAGATATGAATTACGAGTGTAGGGATTAGACATATGCTATACAATTATGGAAGGGTTAATTTAAAATATTTTATAGGGAGGACAAACTAAACAGAACTCCTTATTCGGACCTTTAAAGTTTAAAACAAGATAGTTCAATGCAGTTCAATGTATCTATCATCATATGTCCAATGCTGCATCTGGTAAGATAATATTTCTCTCTTGATTTGAATCGATCTCTATTAAATGTCATCCTCCAGGGATATTCATTCACTCGCTCTAAAAACAACATCCCTATCACCATAGGTGATCTTGTTTACATTATTAAACTCAAATTTAAAATTTGTGTGTACTTGTAGTTCATAACACAGATAATACTAGTATGTGTCTTTAACTATGCTCTGTAAAAATTACAAATACTCAAATAACATCACATGGTATATATGTTTGTTATCTTTCTTTTTAATGGACCATGACTAATGTAAGATAGTAGCCAAATTTTTTGTTCCCTTAAATTCAAAAGAAAATTAAATGTTTACACTATATTTTTGAATGAACATCAATTTGAAATGCTTTATGATTCCACAGATTAAATTTAAAAATTTAAGACATTGTTGTAAAATTTATGAGAATGAGAAATTACAATATTTTCTTACTCTTATCTCAAAACTGTCTTGAAAACCACAAAAGGTGGAACTCATTAAAAGAGCCTGACAGCCAGTAACCAGTCAGCACAAGAGAGTATAGGTACACTATTCCTGTTTATGCTGTTTCTGCTTTATAATAAGTACATTAATTCCCACAAAAAAAATAGGTAAATATTTCAGAACATTTCCCTCCATTTTACCTTTTGTTTTGTTCTAGATTTATGTCAGTATAGTTTAAGGGAGGATGTCAAAATACAATAAAATAATTCTGTAATAATAACTTCAATAAATCGGGGTTGAATCATTTATTTACTTATAGAAATTACATGTAATAACACATATCTAATTTCTGTGTAATTTTTTCAGTTAATAACTTAATTATTTAATTAAATAAGAATTCCAAGCCAAACAAGTGAGATTTTTTTAATGCCATCTAAAAATTCCGTATTCCAGTTGTCATGTTTTACATACGACATACAATACGGACTAGGCAGTAATAAATTTGTCATTGAAATAAAAGCTTTTAAGAATATACTCTCGGGGAGACTCAGGTACAAAAGAGGGTACCTATGCTCGTGATCCCTTAAGCAAAATTCATTGTGAAAATAGATCCTCCAAAAGGATAAGTTGTTTAATGGGTGAAAGCCTTAAAACTGAGTATGAATGCTGTTTTTGAAAGTGTTTAACAGGCAAAAACCTTTAAAAACCGAATCTTTCTTTTAACACCCATTAAGCAAGACCATGACTAACCGTTTTTGCTGAAAACTGTCAATTTTCTTACGCTAAATTTGCCAAATCCTCAAAAGGCACCAATTCACGCAATTTTGGTAACGAGCATGTAAACTCATTTTATACCTTATATAGTGCCTCCCCAGGAGCAAACTTGTAATTAAAAAAAATACTCTATTATCAAGTAATACTGTGCTAGCTTTTAACAGTTAAAGTGGTACATTTTAATGGTAATTCTCTTTGCTTTCAGGTAGATTTAATATGTGTGTAGCCCATTGGATAAGACTTAAAAACCTACAGGCTGAATGCCCCGCATACTTGCCCAGGGATCGTACCATATTTTCTTCCTTAATGGAGGATGATCAATTTGAGAACGAAAATATGCTGGTAACAACTATGGACAGCAGTCAAATATCTGTCACATGAGCTACCGTAACTACAGCCGGGTCAGCATCATTATGCAGCCATATTTGTAACAGGGTGAGCCTCATTATGGCATTGTTCCAACTGTCTAGTATTGACATATGATGATAGTAAATAGCAAGCGTAATGGCATATTTTGACAAGACAAGGTTGATTCAATACTACAAAGGTTACAAATAAGACCCGTGAAACGAAACAGAAAGTTAAAGCTAAAAAAGTGTGAAGTAATGACAAAATTCAAAATGAAACTCTAAGAAATCTGAGGTAATGACAAAATTGAATTTGTTTTGTCAGTGTACCTTGATGTTGGTGCTGTTTTGTCAGTGCCACTTTGTCAAGTGCTATTTTGATGAGTCACCCAAAATAGCCTATGCTACAAGCACAGTCTTGCAATACGATCATTCATCCATTACAGTAGACAAGGGGGATCACAGAGATAATTAAGTTCACCAAATTAAAGTGATGCAAATTAATAAAAAAAATTTTTTTAGTTCCTATTAAACTGAAGATAATATGTATGTTACTTAATTATTTTGATTTGTCACCATCTTAGTATAAACTATGTTTTAGTAATTAAAATGAAGAGATAGACATATGGAAGTATACATTTTAAAAAGTTAATACTCCAAACTTTACAAATCATGAGCTTAATACGAATTTGGTCATATGATCTAATTAAAGGCTATTTTCGGAAAAAAATGAGTTTTTCAAATTTTAATTTTCAAAAAAACATGAGTCAGAAAGAACAATCTTATCAGATCATGGTAATTATTTTAAACTTTTTTTCTTTGGATTCATAAGCATTAAAGTATAACCTTTGCAAAAATGTATACTTTTACCTATCTATCTTTTCGTTTTGGTAATGAAAATTAACAAAGAAAGTTATAATCAAATAACAGTAGTTTTTATGCCCATCACTATGTAATACTGAAAGGGCATATAGCCGTACCCTCGGCGGCGGCGGCGGCGTATGTACCATTTTCTTTGTGTTGCTATAACGGCTTCAGCTTTTGTCAGATCATCTTTGTATTTGGTACAGGCTAAGTACAGGTCAAAGCGCAGGTCTGATATAATTTTGACCTCGATTACTTCCAAGATGGCCAATTGGCGGCCATGTT
>JAOXYB010067878.1:0-10103 GCA_028565635.1 Phoronis ovalis
AGTAATTTTGCCAATTTTATTTGATTTTGTTGATGCAATTTAATCTCCGTTAATTATGTAATTTTAGAATTGGGAGATGTTAGGAATGTTAACTTTTAAGTTATTAAGGATATTTAGTTGTACTTTGTCTTCCACTAACCTTCTTGGAAAATTTCTATTCCCAACTAATACATGTCACCTGGCACACCTGTCACCTTGAACAGAGCTTTGATGCACCTTTTGCATTTTTTCTTTCCTGAACCCCAGGGAAGTAATTATATGTGGTTTGGTAATGCTATTGTTTCCCAGCCAGTCTGAACTGATTTACGTTGACACATCAAAAGTTTTGTATTCCTTATCTCCTTAACTTAACCCGCTTCTCTTCTATTCCCAGCTTCACAACCTGGACAAATTGAAGATTTAAATCTGTTTGGCCGACGGAGATCTGTTGCACGTAGATCGGCCAGAATGGGACGTTACGATAGCAAGGGTACGGTGTTTTATCTTTCCTTGTATGCAGCACAGTCTGCTATGAATACCAGCTTGTGCTTTTCTCTGCCCCAGATTGCTTTAAATTAAGTAACATCTTGGAAATTTATCGATATAAATGATGACTTGTATTAATAATGACTTAATTATCATGTGCTAGACTGAACCAAATTGCTGAACTTGCAGATTACTACATCGTCAATAGATGTCACTGCCAGCTGGGCATTTTGTGTTTAGTTAGACAAAGCTATTCTTAAGATAGCAAATTTCAGAGGTCAATATATGTATGTGATATTATACGAATCATTAAAAAAAGTCTGAGAAATAGATAACAGAGTGAAGAGTTAAGTAAGTGTACCACCTAACATCATATTTGCTCTGTTAATAATCTACCATGTAGGCTTTTCTGATGTGTTGCCATTTTGAGAGACCTTTATTTACAGCCCAATATATCTATTTCATCTACTAATTTCTTATTTCTGCAGGTCGACCTATGATTATTAGTCAAAGTATGAGTAAGTTGCCCACTCTGCCGCCATCACCAAGTGAAGCTAAGCCGGGCGCGGGAAGTATGTGCCTCAGATTCCGTGCATACTGCTGTGTTGTGCTTGTGTTGTTATAGCTTTTGTTTTACTTTGTTGTTAAAGCTCCATGTAAAAGTACCTTTGCAGTTTTAACTTATGGTCATCTTATTGAAAATGCAAGCTTACAGAGACGTATCCAACAGTCACTGATTTTTTATGTGGATCGTGCTGGACTTTATACCAGATTTATGGTCCACATTACCGTGTATTTACTTGCTACAGAAGAGAGAATAGAGTGATTTGGCAATCCTGCTGATTCACCGTGACATTCTCTGTTAGATACGAGTTTATTGTTTAGTGACCAAGCTGCATAGTTACCAATACATGTAGTTTGCTGATGTTGTGTTGCTTCAGCATTCATAATTTGCAGATTTCTGTTGTACAAATTAGTATCATTCTGTTTTCCCTATTTTTTATTTGCAAACTAAGTTTGGTGTCAGACTTAATGTACAGAGCTCACATTTGAGGGGTACCGTTCTTAGTTGTGAAGATATAACTTTCTTACTTGATCAGTGTGGACGGCCTATGTTAGATATACACGGGTCACCCACAACTGACTGATCTTTACCGAAAAAATTTCATCAATACGGCAATGTATATTTAGCTGAATTTTTAAGGTTACATGATATGATAAAACATACTTAATTGATTCTCGGAATTACATATCTGTGCTTTGGAATACTATTTATCTAGGTTTTAACATCAAACTAAGCTGAAAGCAATGGTCCACATTGCCTTGTCAACAGTACCTCTCGAATTAATGTTCTTTTCCTACTTGAAAACTTTTAGTCTGTGGTGAAAACTGGGTTATACTGGTTACTTTATGTTATCATAATGAAGCTATTTTTTTGTTTTTTCATAATTATAATTTTGTTTTTTCAGTAGGAGAGTGATCATTGTTCACCAGCACAGTTTATTTTATGATTTGTGCACGATTTTATTAATCAGTTGTGTTTATCTATTAACTTCTAACAACAACTTTTACCTAAGCAAACTTGGAGAATTGAATAAATACCAGAATTTTCTTGGGAACCCGATAATTTAAAAGGTCAAACAAGATTGAGATAACTTCCGAAACCTCTTTCTAAGTTTAGGCCCTTGGCGAATTTGCTTTTAAGAAAAATTCTGGTATTGAATTTTAATGGATTAGTGAATGTCAACAAAAATACTATCAAAGAGGAAGTTAATCTTAGTTTTATTGGTTGTTTCAGTGAGGTTTGCACCAATAAAGCCACCTCAAATTAATCTCAAGCCAACCCAGTTTGAAGTTCCGCACCAAGAGCTAAATCCTATTTTCATTGGTCGAGAATGGGTTTTCAAAGAAATAGAGCAGGTACAAAAGATTGGATTAAACATTAACGAATATAACTTTATAATTGGCATCTTTTTAATCTGTTCAAAATTTTGGGGCCAAGTTATTGTCAATTGTGTATATAAAAAAATATAAAACTATAAAAAAATCAGACAGAAAGCAATTTAAGTTTTGATGGAAAAATTCTTATTTTAATTATAGTATAATTAATCAAATATGGAACAAAAAAATGCCAGAAGTTATGATGGTAGCGACCTCTGGTGATGTTTGACACTGAATAGAGAACTTTCTTAGGTACAAGCTACGAGTAACAAATGAAATGTGTGCGTCTGTCACACCCATTAAAGCCCAAGGAATAATGAAATCACTCACAAACCTTATTATGTACATGACACATGCGCACAATTCACTCATTGCTCACTTGTAAGAATCTGAAGTTCTCAAATGTCTCATATCACAACTCTATCAATTTCATTACTGAAAATTTTGTGATGACACTGAAAACCTTTCGTAGCTCCACTTATTTGTTTCGTAGTTGACTATATGTAATTTTACTTAAGCTGAACGAATATTCATAGACTTGTCATGTTTTACTTCAGGAGCTGTATCAGAGCACTTCCAAGCACCGTGGCGCAGTTATTAGTGGTAATGTAGGTGCGGGAAAAACAGCCATAATAGAACAGCTGGTAGAGTACAGTTGTTTTGGTGATGGCAAGGGAGGAATCTTACAAAATGGTGGTAAGTATAATTTGCCACAAACAATTTATTTAAGATTTCAGAAATTTGCTGTAAAAGGAGATTGATATATTGTCAAAAAATAAGTTTTGTTTTACTCTGTCAATGATTATTTTCAAATTTATCATTGGAAAGAAGCCATTTACTTTTAATGCAAATAAACAGGTGAATATGGGAACAAAATAGATTTATTGTTTATAAGAAAATAACATACTAGTAAAATTTAATCAATTATTGAACCATATTGTAGCTTTATAACCGGTACTTTCAATGTTGCCATGACAGCATAGCGAGTCCGGATAACCGTGTCTCTCTTCCATGAAGATGGTTTGACACTAAAATTCCAATTTTTTTCAGATTTAAACCACAGTAACAGTAGAGAAGGCTTATCTCTCATGCACTCAAATAGTCGTGATCGTATCAGTGGTGCAATGTTCACAGACAGTCCTACAAGCACGCTAAGCTCTGCCAGCGGAAGTCGTCGTTCTCCTAGCGGACTCAGCTTAAGCAATTCTCGTCAATATTTAGGTGGGTCAACTATGAGCTTATGTTGGACTTATGATTCGTTACGCACTCTAGGTTCTCAAGTTGTCGCTTATCATTTCTGTCAGGCGGATAATAATACAACATGTATGGTTCCAGAATTTATTCACAGTATTGCGGGTTATTTGTCTCAAGCGCCTCAACTTGTGGCGTACAGGGAACATTTGTTACGAGAACCACATTTACAAACAATACTCAGTCTAAAAGAATGCATGCAAGATCCTGCCACATCATTTCTGAAAGGAATACTCGAACCATTAATTATGTTAAAACGTCAAGGAAGAATTGATACTGAGGCTTGTGTGGTTTTAGTAGACTCGTTAAACGAAGCAGAATTCCATAAACCCGACTATGGAGATACAATAGCTTCGTTTTTAACAAAACACATTTCAAAGTTTCCATCATGGCTGAAATTGATAGTAACAGTGCGAACTCCACTCCTTGATATCACTCAACAGTTGCCTTTTCATAAAATAAATCTGGACACTGGTACAAAGGTGGATTATGTTCAACGGGATCTAACGGAGTATATCAACTTCAGAATTAATAACACAGCTGATATTCAAAAGAATAGTTCTCTCAATGGAAAATTAGAGGCACCTATACAAATGAAATTAACTCAACATATTCAGCAAATGAGCAAAGGTTGTCTGCTGTTTTGTAAGCTAACTTTAGATTTAATTGAACAGGGACGTCTAGTTATCAAGAGTAGCAACTTTAAAATATTACCACAGAATTTGACAGAAGTGTTTCTTTTGCATTTCAATCTGAAATTTCCAAGTTTAAGATCGTATGAAAAAGTCTGTTCAATTTTAAGCATATGCTTAGCATCTCTCTATCCGTTAACTTTGATGGAAATTTATGAAACTGTAAACTCAGTGTATGTGGAAAATTATATCTCATGGGAAGAGTTTTTACAAAGGATAGATATATTGGCAGCATTTCTGATTGAGAAGAAAGACGGAACATACATGTTTTTCCATCCTGCATTCAGGGAATGGCTGATTCGAAGAGACGAGGGACATAATGTAAAGTTTATTTGTGACCTAAGGTAAGTGTGTCAATTGTCTTCAGGCTATCATTATCATCTTGATTGCGTAGTAACTCCCCTGAAACCAAAATTGCTAAAAGTAGTTAATAATAAGTAGTTAATAATAATAACTTATTTCTGCAGCCAAAAAATGGCTGAATCACAATTGAATTAGAGATAGTTTTCGTCGGAGATTCTGTGATTTAGGAAAATTTTTACCTAAGTGAAGGAGTTTGCTATTTGGATTTGAATTTATCTGTTGAAAAAATGTATGATTCAATCTGGTATGGTGATAAAAATTATAAAGAAATTTGTAACCGGCTCTTGTGTGAACTATTCACAAAGGGATGTGCACCCTTAACATACAAAAATCACATGTACACAATTTCTGCATATAATATTAATTTTCAGAAAAATCAGGACAGCAACTCCAGTATCTGTTTATGTCAGAACGTACATGTTTTAATGAAATTTATTTTAGACAAGGTCACGCAGCTTTGGCGTTCCGTTTGTCTCGTCTGAATGCTCCACTAAAGTCAGAGAAGTGCATAGAATTAGGGCATCATATCTTGAAAGCTCACATCTACAAGAATCTGAGTAAACAGTTGGGCTTTTCATCACGAGAGTTGCAATCATACTGGATGACTTTAAGTGCTGCAAACTTGAGTGATGCGCTTACAGGACAAAGGAATCTATTTTCTCCTAATGTTAAGGTGTGTATGTTTGTAGTCTGTATGCTTCTCTTAAAATGCTGATTATCACATTGCATTGAAAATAGCCTTGTAATAGTTGGGTTCTGTAGACTGTGTTCTGAAACTTTGACCCCCCACACATAGCTAAATTATGATTTTGCTTTGTTTATATCTGCAGAAATACAGTATTTATAATGAAATCAAGATTTTAAAGTTTTCATCTCCTAGTAATTTATTGATATTTGTGTTGCAGGTTAGCCGGCTCATTCTGATGTCAGGCGGGAGTCCGAATGTCAAGACAGATTTTATTGGCAATGCACCGCCAATATGTGTTGCGGCTAAGTTGGGTTTTACAGACATAGTTTCTATGTTACTGGAGTTTAATGCCGACATTGAAGCTGTGTCTGACTCAGGAATGACACCATTATGTTTTGCTGCTGCCGAAGGTCATGAAGAAATTATGAGATTGTTGTGTGCCAAGAAGGCCAATGTGAGTGCCCAAACGTTTTAGATGATAGTACTTTAACAACTAAAAAACTGTAGAACTGCTTCACACAGAACATCTGCAGCCTGGGTGTTTATCTCACTTACTATACTGGGATACTACAACAACTGTAGTTTGCTGATTTAATACTGTTTTTGTACAGATTACTGGTTCATCTACACTATTAGACTATGACTGCTGTGTGCTTTTTACTGCATTTATTTTGTTACCAGCTGGGGTAGAGATAAACCACAATGTTTTAAAGAAAATATTAAATGAATTTTTTCTTGCGCACTGGTTAACATCCTGTCAGTAAATGTTGTGTTTTTAACGCAACTGAACCTTTTCATATAATTTATGTTTTTCTTCAGATATGTCATACTGACATCAGCGGACAGTGTCCCATGGTGCATGCCGCCATTAGAGGCCACCTTGAGGCTTTGGAGTTTCTAGTGCAATGTGATTGGCCGGAATACCAAGGGTCAAAGTTGACTAAAACAGAGATAATGCAACAGTGTTTAGTGGCTGCTGCTTCAAAAGGCTTCAGAGAGGTAATGGTAACGAATGCTCAGTTTTATGGCTCTAAGGAATTCAAATTTGCAAAGCCCTGATTTCGCTACTTTTTAACATGTTTTTTTTAATGATTCATGAAGAATGTTTTCAACAAAAACTATATTAAATTTTAAAATAGTTTACAAATATTTCGTTTGATTGATAACCTGAATAACTAATGCATAATATCTCGTCATTTTTGCAGGTGTGTGAATTCCTTGTAGACATGGATTATATTAGCGATGAATTCTCCATAAATTCCACCGACAGTTTACAAGAGGAGACGGCCATGACAATAGCTTGTCTTAATGGGCAGACAGAAATTGTGCAGTTATTATTAAGTCGAGGTGTAGAATTATACTTCTGCAATGCTAAGTCCTTCTCTCCACTGTTATGTGCTGTAAAATCTGGACACTGGGAAATCGCTGATATGCTGTTGAATGCAGGTACATAAATAAACTAATTATTTTTTTTGTAAGTTCAAGAAAAATACCAGCTATTGTAACGGCATATATTTGTTAGTACAAAAATGGTTAGGAAAAAAACTGTTTTGACCCTTGTTAGAAATTTGCAGCATTAATTTTCAATACGAGTTAAAATCTTTCTTCTGTACCAAAAAACATGCAGCAAAATGTAAGTGTAGTTACACAAACTTTTTTCTTCTCAGGAGTATCTGTGGAAGAGACTGACAAACATGGCCGTACACCGCTTATGATAGCGGCCAGCGAGGGTCATCTTGGTGTCTTAGAAATGCTTCTATCCAGAGGTGCATCAGTGAATATGGTAGACAAGGAAGGCCTTACAGCTCTGTGTTGGGCGTGTTTGAAAGGACATCTTCATGCAGCTCAGTCTTTGAATGAAAGGGGATCGGCTTTGGATCATGTGGATAGAAGTGGTCGAACACCTCTGGATCTGGCCGCTTTCTTTGGTGATGCTCAAGTGGTAAGTTATTTTGTTTGTGGCATAAATATTTAGCCACAGCACAGTAATGTCATGTTGACAGGCTAACGTCATGAACCATGGATTGTTTTCTTGCACACTGTTTTCAATTTTGTCAACATCCTTGTTTGTTGAAGAATTTAAAAAAATGCAATTTATAAACATTGTTATAAGTGTAGACATTGTTAAAGTAATCAATGATTAAAATCTTGTATCATAGGTTCATTATCTTCTTCAACAAGGAGCTCAGATTGAGCATGTGGATAACAATGGTATGAGACCTTTGGATAGAGCGATAGGCTGCAGAAATACTGCTGTTGTCATCTGCTTCCTTAAAAAGGGGGCTAAATTAGGTAATATTATGCTATTAATCATCAGATTTTATGAATTTGTCATCAGGCACAGAGTTTTAAGAATTGTATAACTAAAGTTTTAAAATATTATTGACTTATATTTATAGTTCATAAAATTTTTTTGCATAACACAATAAAATCAAGAATATTTTCAAAATAGTCATCAGTTTTGACATAATTTCAGCTCGAAAGTTCCAAGTTGTTTTTATGGAACTAAAACTTTGGGCCTGTGGACATTTGAATTTTAAAATATGTATAAAATATAAACTGCCAAAGTTTAAGCAATGTTTTCTTGTGTTCTGTATCACAAAGTAACAAGATTTCAACCATTGTCTATAATTTCAGGGCCTGCCACATGGGCGATGGCTGCAGGCAAGTCAGACATCATGTTATTACTTCTGAACAAGCTGATGGAGGATGGCAATATATTATACAAGAAAAACCGTACAAGAGAAGCTGCACATCGCTATAGCTATGCTTTGAAGAAATTTCCACAAGATGGCTTTGGGGAGGATGTAAAAACATTCAAGGAGTTAAAGCTGAATCTCTATCTGAATCTATCAAGGTGCAAGAGGAAATTGGGGGTAAGGAGTTTGCCTGTGTAATAATGATAGACTTTCGGAATACTGTTATATCTGGTTAAGGACATGATGCGCTGCAGTCAAGTATACTTCCACACTATATTCACTTAGATACAAATTACAGTAATTCTGTGTTACCTTGCTAAGGGCTGTTCTATTAAAATTATCTAGGGTTGGAACCTGAAAATAATTGTGATTATAAGAGTATGAGAGGGCTGTGTAAAGTTCAATAAGTAGTTAAAAATGTGTTTTTGTGAGCTGGGGGAAGCAAAGTAAATTAGTTGGAATTACTATGGGGAGGGCAAACAATGTTCCCTCTCACTGATATGTTTTAAATAGACAGTTCTAGACCAAACCCTTTCTTTCTGCAGATATTCGATAAGTTTATGTAGTTTTAAAAGCAACTGATTACATATTGAATGGGTCATATTCAATTTTAGGAGATACCAGCTGCTGTAGACCTTGCCACTAAAGCCCTAGATATGAGACCCAAATCTTTTGAAGCATATTATGCCAGGGCACGAGCCAAGCGCGATGATGGGTGAGTACTCTAGCTAATCTCGTTAGAACAGTTTCAACTTTGAAAAGTGTTTAAAGCTATTTTTACCACGTAGTACTGCATAATAAATATTGGTTCTAATAGCCTGTACTGAAATAATGCAATGTATTACTTACAAAGTAGAAAGTCATTTGCTAAATAAATCTTAAAAAGTACAAATTAGGCCTATTACCTGACAATCCCAAAAGTTAGTGGTCTGATACAAATTATAAAACTACATATTAAGTATGTGCGACTATTTCTGTCTATGATATTCTTATCAATACAATGGGGAACATGTTTTCAGAATTTGCAAGTATATTAAAGTAAAACGGAACATTTTGCACATGCTAACAACAGATAATGTTCCTATAAGTGTTGAACAGATGTATTCTAACAATTATTTGTATTCTCTCACCAGACAATATGCTGCAGCCCTACAAGACCTTTTAGAAGCATTGCATTTGGCCCCAAACAACCGTGAACTCCGTCGCTTACTCATCCGTGTCAAAGAGGAGTGCAAACAACAGGCAAGGTTAGAGGGTCAAGGGTCAACAACCTCACTAGATAGACAGAGTTTAGAAAATGGTGCTCCGGCAGAAAGAAGAAGAGAGGAAACTGCACTGTAAAGCGCCTTGAAAATATGGGTTTTGCTCTACTTGGAATAATTAAAATCTTTAGGTACTTTTGTCAGTAGAAACGATATTTGTATATATCAACAGGTGCAGCTGTATGACAATAGATTATTAAGTTAAAATCAGAAAGTTTTTCCATCAGATTTGATGTCATTTTAGAAATAAAAACCATATTACATAAAGCAGAATTGGAACATAGCAGTGCTCTACCAGCCTGTGAGTTTCATTTGGTGCTTCTGCATATATATATATATATATTAAAGTGTCTTTTTATTTAATACCCAGAATCTTGTATGTGGAGGACTGTCTTAATTTAATGCAAGGTTCTATTTGATTTAGCCAAATTGCTTCTTTTTCTTTGAAAAAATGAGAAATCGTTATCAAGTATGTCAAGTGATAACAATTCATTGTATGAGCTTTTATGAAGATGTGGATATAAGAAGCAAATGTAATATATAATACATCCCTGTAATATATAATACATCCCTGTATAAAAACAATGCTAGTGATAAGAAATAGACTGGGTAGAATTGTAGAGATCTTTGTAATATTTGCTGGGCTATATTGTGTTTTGCTAATGTGTAAATTATTGTGTGATGTACATAATCCATTTGTTATTATTATTATTTATTTTAATGAACCTTTTATTTCACTACA
>JAOXYB010067889.1:0-10103 GCA_028565635.1 Phoronis ovalis
CTCACCATTATTGTTACAGGTGCTACTTGTATATAAAGATTATAAGTTATATTTTGTTGTTCTTTAAAATAAAATAACTTATGCAGTGAAAACAAAAATAGTTGTTAAATTATATGTCCTTTCTCAAGAAGAACAATCTTGCAATTGGTGGACAATTATCGAAGTGGTTAATTTGGACTGTATTTTAAATAATTTCTTGCAGTAAATGTACCGATTACGTTACAGAAATGACAGAAAAGTGAAACATGTTAATTTTATTATCTATTATTAACCAGTACAATGACAATGCATGCCTCCTTAGTAATTCTAAGCTAACGTGATAACACCTCCATTTCCATACTGAGTAAAAAATATAAACTCAAAATAATTATACTGAAGGTTTAGGTAAAATCTACAAATAATTAAAAGCTGAATGCCCTGCATGTAGACTGACTTCAGTCCCTCTTGGATAACATTTCCCCCGCGGGAATGCTCGCCCTCAAATGCATTTTTCCACGCTCCCCTTCAGGAAAATCCTGAATCCGCCACTGAGTGTATGGTAAACAACTCTTTCATAGCCTTATGTTATATTTGATATGGTTGTAGCATTAGCAAGTCAGAGACATTTTTGTTGTTAAATGCAATCTTTTGATGTGGTTATAGAATATAGTCACCCATTTTAACTAAACGTTATCTGGATAAAACCCAATGCAAGAGGCACAGATTATTTAGGAGGCATGGTACAAGAGCTTACTACTATAGGATATATAACTGTATTGGAATTATTATTATTTAGAATTTGCTATAGGATATTTCGCTGTATTTGTACTATTAATATTGTTTATTCAGTTGAAGCAATTAAGAAACATTCAGATCTGAAAGAAGAACTGACTTTTCAGACAATTATAAGGAACTCTTCTATGATTGTATCAAGGTATATTATTGTGAGCTGTGTATGCTGTGTAGAACCTTTGCAAGGACTCCATCATGACGATTGAATATTCATAGAAGTTAAACGCCATGTTTCAAGGACTGTGGTTATTTTAAATTCATTTTCACATTAACTAAGACTTGACAATCAACAAGTTATTGTAATTGCATGCTTTTATTAATTTTATTAATTATATTAACTCATTTTAAAACTGAAAACTTTAACATTTTATTGTGTTTTTTTAACGAGCAAGGTACATAACTGTAAGCAAAATAGAAATCTATTAGCCACCTTTACTAGTCCTTCATTTTTTGTTCTAGATACAAAGTTTCAGGCTTGAAATGTTTATCTCGTAAATACGCGAAAACGAGCATGACGTGACCCGATTTTTATGGAGTGTCCACTATCCCCCCACAAATGGATCGTTTAGGATTTTAAAATAATATGCTAATCTAGTAAAAGCCACAATTTGTGCAGGAATGATAAAGCATGGCATCTGCGCAGGACTTACAGGGCCGTCAGACACTTTTTCAAAAGGGGGGTGCGTTTGCAGTAAATTATGTGCCTCGGACCAGGACTGTCGAAGTCAGCTCGCACAACGTGAAGCGGCACGAGGGGGAGAGTCCAGCGGGGGTGTCCCCTTCCGTAATCAGCATGGGGTCCAGGGCCATTTTTTTTAATGCGTGTTACATCCTCCATTTTGAGCATAAACTCAGCTTTCTAAATTGACTGTAAAATCATAATTAAAACAATGTTTTAAAATATTATATGGTGCAAAATAAAAAATCAGTGTTGTAATGTATTGTTTTGTATTTGTATATGTTTTTATATAATTATATACCCCTTTATCTTACACATATAGTAAATCAAAGCGGCTTTAAACTATACAGGACTTTTTGACACAATTACCCATTACAGGCCTGTTCACTCCACGAACAGTCTCAACTCCCTGGGGAGCACACAGTGGGGCTTCCGTATTCAGCGCACTAATATACAAAGGAGAGGAAGGACCAATTGATGGCCGACATCAAATAGCCGTTCTTTAACGTTCCTGAGAGATAGACCTCACAGAGACGGGACCGCCATTTAACGTAGTCATCCGAGCCACAAGGGATACACAGTTCCTACTGTTGAGAGCCAGGTATTTTTTTTATCTTGAAAGGATCGAATCCAGGATCTTTGAGATGCCAGGTGGACGGGGTAACCACTGCTCCACAAAGCTCTCTAAGACCAGCAGTATGACATTTTTTTAAATTTAGAATATGTTTTGTTTGTCTGGTCTTCGTAAATTAGACGGATAGACATAAAAAGGGGTTCAGGAAAAAAATCGAGCGCATTCGTACCTAACACAAGTATTACATTTATTTTGATTGTACAATTGTTTCAGCACGTAGAAAACATTTCAAACCTACTTATAAAAGTAATCATTACAAATGCAATGTTCCTCAACAACAAGGTAAACTTTACTTATAAATCTAATCATTGCGAATACAGTGCACATCAATAACAACCCGAGGCTTGAAAGATATTAAGCTGACAACAGGGACACCGTGGCGCGTTTTGGGATCAAGCTTGTGTGACCGGAAATAAATGAACCAAGTTTTAAAATGTGTTACTCGAAGAATTTTGATTAATAAATAGAAAACGAGATGTCAAAATAATTGTAATGGTATCATCTGTACAATTCTTAACTTATCTGCTTCATGCGTGTCATCTATTTAACGTTACGGTGCTATTCTTTTACCCTGCTGATATCAAATGCTGATGAGATTTCAGTTTTTGGAAACACAGCTTTACTGCACATTTAATAGAGTTATAGTTTTAAGTCGACTGAATTTTTTTGCTATTTTAGTTTCGAATCATTTCTGGTGAAATACATATTTTTTTAGTTTATAGTTATGAAGGTGGATATAAATATCATACACGGTTGGTGATTTGATTCAGAAAGTCGGTGAAAAGCATCTTTTTTACTCTTTCGTTCTCTTTACTACGTTTTGTTTCAAATAAATGTTCACACAATTCAAATGTATGCTAGGAAGTGGATACGTCGTTACTAAGTAGTGCGGTACTACTTTTAACTTAGTTTTAATCTATTTGCTGTAAATAATAAAATTCTAAGAACAGCCCCGCAATTTAGCAATTTAGCAATATGGCGGCCATCTCAGATTTGTTCAAATACAAAATTTGATGTTTTAATAATTTCATGCAAAATTAAAAGATTTCTTATAGTTCTAGTTCACTTCTTAACAAATTAAATCATCAAAAATACTACATATCAGAATATAACCATTATCAGTGAAATATAGCCGTTATTAAATTTGTTCATGCTTATCTCTAAAACAAATTAAAGCATCAGAATATAACAATTATCAGTGAAATATAGCCGTTATTAAATTTGTCCATGCTTATCTCTAAAACAATTAAATCGTCATAAATACTACATATCAGAATATAACCATTATCAGTGAAGTGTAGCCGTTATTAAATTTGTTCATGCTTATCTCAAGAGAGGCTAATCTTTCCACACCTATGCCTTTGTATGGTAACTTTTGTGTAATTATGCTACCTCCTGCCACTATAAGCCCGATTCCGTGATTAGGGCGTAAAAAATATTCCTGTTATTCCAACGCAACCCCTCATCTGACGGGCCTGACTTAGAACAAATCAAATATACAGGAGGGAACAAGTTGATGTTGTATTTCTGTCTTCTTACATAAAATTGGTTTCCTTAGCTGTTATGATAACTTAAATAAATACAAATGTATAAAAGTGTTGGTTGATTTAATAAAGTTTTCTTTTTTCGCCGTTAAAAAACCCCGGTACATGAAACTATAATTTAACAATGCGATAAAATAGGGTTGCACTGCTTTATGTATATAGGCAACAGATGATTGCATTCTGTCATATGTTGTTTGATACAACTGCTAATTGTTTTAAATTCTCATGCCTCTTGGGCTCAGTGTCAACTCTATATCCCACCAATAAAGGCCCCGTGAGTTAACGTCCAGGCTGAGTGCATGATCATAATATTCTTGGTCCTTAACAGCGATATCAAGCTCTGCACGCTTTGGATATAGTGAATGCGTCGTTCTGTCAGCTACAGCTTTTTCCGGGTGGTAAGTAGCTCTGGCTACTACTTTTTGACCTTTAATTATTTCTGCCACCATAAAAGAGTTTGTAGCCATCCAAGCCGCGCACAACTGCAAGTGAAGTTCATATTCTTTGCTGTCCGCTCCTGATCTTTTATTTATCAATCTGTACTTTATCTCTCTGACATGTACACCATAGCTGGAATGACTTTTCCCCCTGCCTTCTGCTAATTTCCTTCCAGCTGTCATAGGAGGAACGCACTCGTTTAAATACATAAGCATGCTGGTCGACTTCACTGATCCCAGTAGCTAAAACAAATTCGTAGTTGCTGTTGTTATAAACATTCAGTGTGAATCCGCGAGAATGACCAAGTCCCATAGTCCCACTAATACTGCGAACCTGCATCAATAAAAAATAACAGTGTTAAGACACCTTTTATAACAACAGGGACACCGTGGCGCGTTTTGGGATCAAGCTTGTGTGACCGGAAATAAATGAACCAAGTTTTAAAATGTGTTACTCGAAGAATTTTGATTAATAAATAGAAAACGAGATGTCAGGAAGCTAGATATAGTATAAAAGGTGGTTTTCTGAAATGTTATTGTTTTAAATAAACTTGCATGCTATTAAAATGGATATATAATTATTTTAATGTTTAATAAAAAAGCACAATGTAGAAAATAGTGGATGTGACATAAATACATAAAAGAAAAAATGTCCGAAATTCTCGATAGAATTCCATAAAAAGTTACCAACACTCTATAGAATCCTGTATAGACTTCAATAGACCCTCTATATAATCCCCTATAGACTTTTATGGAAAGTGTCCATTTTTGCTATACATTCTATAGAATCTTCTATAGAATTATATAGAACTAAGTATAGAATTCTATAGAGTTCTCTATAGAATTCTATAGTTTTCAATACAATTCTATAGACAATTCTACATAAACTTTTAGTAAGGATTAGCTTCATCTATAGGGAGAGTATGGAACTACTTTGATATAGGACGAAGAGTGATTATAAAGATAAGTCAACTGCAATGGTCACGAGTAGTATATTCGTGACGGGCAACTTTAATTAGCGGACTGAACAGACTGAACGGTCTGGCGGAGTAAAAAGCAAACTAACAAAGTTAAATAAACACCTGATTATTTACACAAGATGAACCTCTTCTTATGATTATTTTATGAAATAAAGTAATTTCTTGTAGTAATAAGTTGCAGAACTTGTCAAAATTGTATCATCGTTACATTTATCGGTTACTTCTCATGACTGCTCCTAAAATTGCCGCTTATGTGAAAAACCCCCAATGTAGAATGGAAATATTGTATTTTATTTGGTTAGTTGATTTTTTTTAATTTGAAGGTGATTCAACATAACAACATATAGGTCGCAAGGTTATATAGTATCAGTTCATATAGGTCAAATATATATATATATATATATATAAACTGACGGAAATGTGAACATTTGCTATTATCATGAAATCAGGTTTCGGAAGCGTTTACAAAGATTGCATGTTTAGCAATTTTGCTCGGTGCTATATGGCGCGCACGCTTTCATGGAATTTTTTTTTTTTAATGTCTTCAAAAAGGAGCGCTAATACGCTAAGCATGATTACAAAAACTCGAAAATACTTTAAACTGGCAGACGGACTCTCGATGTGATTAGTTCGAAACCTCAACTGAAACATTTTGGTTTGATCTGGCAAGTCCTGTACTGTATAGACTTGCTCAAGTCCCTATGAACTTAAAAAAAAATGTTTATTTCTCTTTTTTATGTGTTTTACATCAGTGTTTTTAATTATCTCGTAATTTTTTTTTTTTTTATTATCATATATATGTTGAGTATTAGACGGCAAACACCCAACATATATATGGTAGTAAAAAAAAATAAAAATTTCGAGATAATTTAAAACACTGATGTAAAGACATAAAAAAGAGAATTAAACATAGGACTTGAGCAAGTCTATGTACTGTATTAACATATAAGATTGTACTATTATGCTTGGGGTGTAATCAGAATTAAATTTATAAAAACACCTAGTATACCTTTTCCCAAAGATACGTAAAAAATCAGCAAGAAATAATAACAGCTAAAATACCAATAGCTTTTCTTTCAAAAAATGAGGTCTAACACTCTTAGTACCATGGATACGGTCACGTGTTATCCAAACACCTAGTTAGTTATCAGTTGAATGCACATATGTGATACAGTTTGCTATGCGTTCGTTTTACGGAAATATAACTTGGATACGCCGCCAAACCCTCTTGTAAAAATACTGTCGTAGAAAATGTTACTGTAAGTTTCTTAGTTTATTTTAGCATCAGATATATAACTGAAAATCATATAAAATATAATCCCAAGTTATTATGTTTGCTAGATCAGTTCTGTTTGGGACTTGGCTTAAAGTAACTCTCGGAATTACAGAGTTAGGGAATAATGTCGCTGAGGCCCGATCGAATTAGGATAGTTGATGTTAAAACTTCTTTTATTCGATAGTTTGTTACCAACCACCCATCAAATGGATTTATTTGTCACCCCACCACCGATACTATGTATTTTAATTCAGTACCCATACCAGTAATATTTTTTCCCGTTTCCTTCTAACCGTCAATTGGAAATTGGTATGACGAGTCGCTGGCTAAAACCTGCGGGAGTTACTGGATATAATTTTTTGGTACGATTTGTCTTGAGATTGAGTATTATAACATATACTTGTTAACGGGTGCGGCAACATTGCTAGGTGAGAGTAATCGATGAAGATTCTTCATATTTTATTAAATTATAATCTCTGCGTTGATTTTTTTTGTAATAAAATATGTATGAAGGCAGGTCATGTTTAATTTAAATTAAATAACTAAATTCGTTTTACTCCGTTAGTCCGTTCAGTCCGTTGATTAACGTTGGCCATTAGTGACATGCGTTTCCACTTTCGAAAGATTTGTCAGCAAGTAATTTGTAACTTAGCATTTTCGTTCTGTAGTTGATGTTCAGTAAACTTACACTTGACTTACCTTGAGTATATGCTCCTCGTGAGCGACTGACACTGACAGTATAATGGATATCCGTTGAAAAAATCGTATGAGCGACAATATAAAACAGATTTTGCAATGCCTTTGTTATCGGGGGGATTGTGTTTACTCATTGTAGTATTGAATTAATATGTGAGTCATCAGCTGTATCGAAACCCTGGATCGAAACCAAAACTATACTTACTTTAATATTGATTCACGTTTATACGCGATGGGCAACCTGCCATATCTGTGTTTGTATGTCTTTGTAGGGCAGCTAATGGATAATAACTCTGTTCGAAATTCGTGAATGATCAGTAACGGGATTCACATGAAAAAGGTTGAGGCTTGTTCGCCAGGAATTTACCCTATGACTACGTAAGATATATTATTAGAACACAGTTGTGAAACGTTAATGTTATGAGTACTCGATTAACGTTCGTTGACCGCAGCTTGTCATGATTACATTGATAAATAAACCTGACAACGACAGTATGACTGGTGGCAAGTTCGTGCATTGTGACTTTAAAATTATAATAATAAAATTAAATTATGTCACCTGTCTGTGACATCGAAACTAAAATTCCTATACATTACATGATTCACGTTTATTTAGCAAACTGCCACGTCAAGTCTCCTGGGCGTCTTGTCAGGGCCTATAAATTGGTAATAAGAATTTCTTTCGAAAATTATTGAGGATATTATAGTAATGAGATTCACATGAAACATGCTGAGGCAGAATCCGCAAGTGATTTTCCGCACAAAATATTGTTTTAGTAGATTATACAACGCACTTCTTTGAGGTACTGATTAGTTTTGAATTTATTAATTCTCGATAAATGTTCTCTGGCTCCAAATGCTTGTTATGGTTATGAAACGTTAATATATATACATGCACTGTCTCCACCAACGGCGATGTACGTGCTATAGCGCACACACGTCATTTAAGTTATTTAATTTTCTTATATTTTATTGTAGGGTTAATGAACTGGGTGAAAAATAGAAGAAATATATAATCAAGAAAACGTGAGGTTACGAGGTCTTCCCGACAAATAAGGATACCGTGGCGTGAAACCCAGCCTGGTTGTATCTTAATTTGCATTCATATCTTAGGTTTCAATGTAAGTAATTAGCACAAGTCAAGATAGTTAAATTCAAAAGTTTATTTTTTTGTGATTTTAAGCAATCATTATTTTTCTAAATATGTACATTTCGGTATAGAACGAACTTAATTTTGTTAACCGTTCAAAAAAAATGCAAGTCGAGTCGGACAGACCTTATCGCGTACACTTGCTTTGATATCTAACTTTACAACATGTTTCGACTATATTTCCAGAAGGACAAAACGTGACATTATGATCAAAATGTAACAGAAATCATATACCTTTTTACTGTGTGAACTAATTAAAGCAAATATAGTGCCCATGTATACGTATTTTACTCCGGGATTTTATACTTCATTAATGTTATCCAGTGTATGTTTGCCTACATTAATTATTAATATTATCAGTAGCATAAATGTTCATTCGATCTTATTTCCATTCAGTAAAGAATTACATCAATCACAAGTTTAAGTCCAAAACTGAATTATATTTTCAATCTTCATCAGTCTTCAGTGCTCAGACTGATGAAGGTGTTGTGACAAGACCGAAAGCTCTCATGGCTTAAAAGTATGATTCAGCTTTGGACAGAAGATACGCCAGAATGTAAGAATTTGTGTCAATCCGTTTCCTTTTGCTTTAACAGGTCTGAAGTTGATCAGGAATACGATAAAGTGTACCATCAAGTGAAGAGGTGCTTGATATATTGGATACATTGTCGGAAGAACACGATTTTGAAATTGAGACAGTTGGCAAGAAGAAGCGTTTCTGAACAGTGGGATGTTGACGTGGCTAATATCTGTGGGAAGTCGATAACGCTCATCGGTACAGGGTTAACCATAGCTGGTTTTACGGCATCTTTCTTTACCTTTGGAGCGTCCCTTATTATGTCTGCAGTAGGCCTAGGAATTGGCGCATTTGGAGGGGTGACATCTGCGTCCTCTAATTTGGCACTAAATTTCATGTCCAATCAATCGAAAGCAGATGCAGAAAAGATCCTAAAATTGGATAATAACGCTCTTACAGAGGTTTTGTGGTGGTTAGATTACTGGAAACGTTACTGCAAATTGAACGACGTGGAAGCATCGAGCATAGGAATCACACGTCCTCAAGCACCTGAACAGCCTCAGCCAAATAATTTTCTATTTGCTGCAAGCAAGAAAGAGACCATTGGTCAGCATAGTACATTAAAGTTTTACTTCGAGTCTGTTAAAAACATAGGCATTATTGGAAAATATTTTGGGAAGGACTTGGTGTACAATCAGATAGAAGTGGGATTGAAGCTTAGTAGACAAGCGGGTAAAATTTTAGCTAATGCATCGGATGATTTAGCTGTCGCCGCTGCTAAAGCTGCTGGTACTGTGGTAGATGATGTAGCTACGACGGCCTTTGCCAGTCTAGGACTCGCTGGCCGTATATTCAGCATCGGCGGGAATGTTGTCAGCATGGTGTTTCTTCCTGTGGATACGTATTCACTTATCAAATCTGCATGCAACATCAGTTTTGGTACCTGCTGTAAACTTAGTGTAGCATTCACGAATACAGCGAAAAATCTCGAGGAAGAGATGCCGCAAGAACAGGATACTGATGAAATAGTAAATCAACTTCTACTGTCAGGGCCGGATTAAGCTAGAGCGGGACTGCATGTAGCATAGCTATGTGCGAGAGAAAAACATCAGTTCAGTAATCGAAAAAGGTCGCTGAAACGTCTCCGTGCTGCAAGAAAAAAATTGACAAGCAACGAAAAAGGCCATTTCCACTCTTATTGTGTACCAAAACGCCCAGAATAAATGCCGTAAACAAGAAAAAGATTATTTCTACTTCAAAGGGGATGGTGCGACGGATGCGATGGTGCGACTATTGCAAAACGGGAGTGCGTTAAGGGAATGACTTTGAATATCGTATATAGACTACTGTTGATCTCATAATGTATAAATAATCGAAATTTCGCAATAACTTTGGGAAAAACATAATTTCCTTCAAGGC
>JAOXYB010067911.1:0-10100 GCA_028565635.1 Phoronis ovalis
TATATATAAAGTTTCAGGTGAAGAGGTATAAATCTCATTTATGCAGCCTTTTGAATTTATGGGTAGAAGATTCCCCGGGGGCATTATCTTAAAATGTTGATAGAGGTGTGTCGCCCAAAGGCCTAAACCCTGACCTTGAATTATCAAAAAAAACACCCTGAAATATCCTAGGGTGAAAAAAATCAGCATTACAACTGCCCAAAACGTTAAAATACCCCCCCAAAATTTTTTTTTTCAAAACAATCAGAAACCCTACCCTGAAATATACTACTAAACATAAAATACCCTGGCACTCTAAAATATCCTAAAGGGTAAAAAAAAACCCTGAAGGGTGGTTCATATATGCATGTATACATTGGCAGTGCTCCCCCAGGAAAGTCTTATGAGTTGTAAAGGTTAAAAATGTATTCTTTTCTTTCATCTATACATTTTATGTCTGTTTCTTCATGTTGATAGCAGTATGCAAGCAAGGTTGTAACTTTCTTTTAGTCAATGGCTTGACCAAGCCAATTCTACAGCATGATAAACTTTAATGCAGTTGAGACGTGTTAGACTTTTTAAAATTTTATTGCATTTTTAGAATATATCTAATAACAGTTAAATATACACACTTCAGTTATTGTATACTTTTTTCATGTCATCACAAGTGCAGTTGTCATGCATCACGAGATGGCCATGTTTTTTTTCAGGGTTGAACACTATTCCATCCACCAACGGGATCATAACTAATCATCCGAGTAATTCTACAACTGTCAGAAAAACGCAGTCGATATTTGACAACGTGACCTACTCTACAGAATTGTTAAGCACAGATGTGACAGTTGCAGAAAATTCCACCTATAGTACGAATTTGACCGGGAATATGACAACACCTGACCAAGATATCAGCAGTGTTGGATTAAGCCCAGTCCCCGGCATAAGTCAACAAGTTATCATCACTTTAAGCTCTTGTCTTGGTTTAGCCGCCGTTCTTTTTATTTTTGTTATATCTATATTAATATACGTAAAATGTCATGGGTGGAAAAGACGCACTATTGCTATAACACCAGCGCCGCGTGAACTTGAAATGGTTCCACCAGGTGGCGCTACTATCAATGAACAAGATGAATTAGCAGACTAACGCAAACAATTGTCGAAATACATTTTGACACCGAGGTGATGCATGATTAACATAAAATACAGGATTTGCATGGTTACCCAAGGCTCGTCGTAATCGCCACATATAGTAGCTGAGTGACCGACTTGATACCCGTACTTAATTAGTGATGATCACATTGGGGGATGGGAGAAGATCACGCATCAAATTTTAGAAATTTGTGGTTGCATAAAAATCCCTTACGATAATAAATAGAACTCCAATACATTCTTCTATCACAATTTAATTGGTTGATAGTACTTTTTAGCCTACTTTTGTTATGGCATACACAGTTTGTGAACAGCATAGAATACACGTCATTTGCATCGAATTGTTTTATTTTACCCTAAATCTTCAACAAGTCAATGGCGCCTTACTTATTCATAAGTTTTTTTAATAGAGGGCCACGGGTATATTAGAATTAAACCAATAAACAAGACTTGTTGCATGTCACTACATGTAAGTATGACGATAATAATTTCAGAGAAACACTGGAAAAACAGTTACATTATACATTTCATAAATTTATTTACAAAATACTGTTTACTTTACATCAACACATAATATATAATAATACTTTTAAAAGTTATAATACTTGTTGACTATGTTAAAAGTATACAGCAAGCAAAACATTAAATTTGTTCATTGTACACTGGAATCTTGGAGAAGATGGTTGCTGTGATAAAAAATTCTAACATATTCATGTGCTATACACAGCACAAATAGGATTCCAATGCTAGCACTATGCATTGCTTGATTATGTTCCAAAATTCAATTTTAAAAGACTAATGGAACTACCAAAACTTAAGGTCCGCGATGCTGTAAACATATTAGTTTGCAACAAGCTGGCAGAGCATCATATGAGATTTTTAAACAGGTGAGAGATCATTTCTAAATAATCTGGTATTCATTCAAATGTATAAAATATGCAAAAGCAAGCGTTTAAGTCTCTAATAAATAACAAATTCCGAATACATCCAGTCGTTAGTATTCCTTTCCTCAAACATTAACGGATGGATTTATTCCGACTGGTAGGGAACCTTAACATGCCTTAATAACATGAAATCACTTCTTTGAACTTCACAGTACTTATATATTGGATTTTAACTAAATTTAAAAAGAATACCATTTTAATAACTAGATCTATGATATACTATATAAGACATACATGCACATGAACAGTAACTGGAAGTTTTAATTTCTACTTGCAGTTTTCCGAATTTCATCAGTTAATTTGGAAAATATAAAAAAAAGTAAATAAATTAAGCTAATTCTTTCGTTCAAAAACTTGTGAATTTACATTGTTTTGGAAGGTATCTCAATTTGTTTAGGAAATGCCACTAGTGGACAAAACCCGAAACTATAACTAGAAAAAGTACTAGAATGTCATAATAAATTGACCAATAGCACAATAATAAGTAAATTTACCCTTTGATGCCAATAAAGATTTCATCAAAAAAAGACAAATACTGATTTAAATTTCAAGTCTTATCTTATCCTCAATTTTATACATGAAATAACTACTTTAAATAGACATGATTCAAGACTGACTTTTTTCTTCAAACATTTCTGTTTAACTACAGTAGCATAGCCATACCGAAAAGATCCAATTGTCTTAATACACATGCCTGTACAGCCAAAATGCTCTAAATTTCTAAACAGCCTTAGCAACAAGCAACTCCAGACTTTTTAACACATCAACATGCAAGCACTCAATGACTAAGTTGCCCATGTATTAAGGTGGATCTTGTCAGTTTCCCAGAATGCATTGCTTAATTTTACGCTGTAGTAGATCTGTACCTAGATCAAATTTTGATTCATGATTGACAACAAATAGCAAAACTTCCACTAGCTTACTGACTGTAGTCAATTTTCAAGTTAAATTTAAAATCACCCCAAATATCAATTTTACACTTGTCAGCACCTTTCTACTGAATAAACGGCGTAAAATTAAAATACTGCAAAGTATATCAAGAAGCAATGGAACAAATGCATCGTGGGTATTAGAAGCCAACATCAGATATTTTTTGAAAATTCAGACATGTAATTTTAAAATTGTGATTTAAGAAAAAAATCTTCTAACTTTAGGTGTGAGCAGACGAATAAATGAAGATGGAAACATAGACCTTGATACATTGGCGTACTTGAAGTAATTGTAAGGTGTTGCTATTACATCCAGGAGGGCAGAAAGCAAATGGCGGTCCTACAAAACATCAAGGAGACATAATATAGTGTTATACTGCTGTTACATGCATGCGACGGGCATCAGTACGTTTATTTGCTGTTACATGCATGCGTCGGGCATCAGTACGTTTATTATTAGCTCATATGTATACGATTGCTGAGAGTGACATCTCGATTTATAATCTTGACCTTTCAACTTTGTTAACCAGACATCAAAATTGACAAAACTTGAGATGTCATTCTTGGCCACCATAAAAACTCACACCAAGGTTAGATTTTAAACACTTTAGCTTGATCATCAGGAGATTATAACACTTATCATGTCCTGTAAACAACATATACACCTAATTTAGTGTCTTAGAGACAATATTATATTAATTGCTACAGTTCAAACAAGCTTGCGTTAAAATTTAGTAATTAAAAATGCATAAATGTGAGCTAACTAAAAGGTTACACCTATAGCTAACATTAATTTGATGTATGATTTAATTTTTGTAGTATTTTCTAAATACCATATTTTCTTAACAGATAACTAAACAAAGTTTATAACTGTCCTTAAATTTACAATAAAATATATACATACTGTACAACTTTTTCTTTGATAAATGCAATGCTGTATGGACCCTAAAATTCTCTAAGCTTTAAACACTTTGTGGGCATAACAATTTTATGACTAGCTTCGTGACTAGCCCAATTGAGATGTGTACACATTCTATGTGGAATAAATGCATGGCATATTAATTCATAGCCATCATTGTTACATATGTTACACACAAATACATTTTTATATATAAAAAGTAATTTCAAATACTGCCCCTCTTTCCACTTTTATGAAGAGCATGTCACACAGAATTCAAAAATAGCACCAACATTTATACAACAGCTTGTCAATATTCATGTCCATCATTTATACAAGCTTGTGTTCTTCATAACACTGAAAACTTAATACTGAATTTTGTCACTAGACGAACAATTTGAAGGGAAATCCAAATCTAATCCAATCAGATGGTTCCTTATTCTGACAAAAACAGAAAGTGTACGAGTGAGTGTGATAATTTTATTTGACTGTACACATGTATATTTCCCTTATCACAGTTAAAGACCTGTTTGAAATATCATTTATAACTCGTATGCAAAAAAAAACACATCTAGAACCTTAAAGTACAAGATAGAAAATAATAGTCAGATAGTATTCTTATTTTGCTTCTATAAAAGAAATTGAATTACATTTTCGTTAAAGAATCTAGGCATTCTTTAAGATATATGTACGGCATTTTAAGTACCAAACTATTGTCTTCCAAGATAAGTGACCATTTTCTATTCTTGTAATACACACAACTACAGTAACAGGTCTCTGTACATCCTGGATCATTTTATTTTGTTAGATTCTTTCACCATTTATTGTTGTCTAAAAGTAGCCCAAATATTCGCATTTCGTACAGTAAGTTTTTGTGAGTACATGTTAATCTTGTGTTGAGAAAAAATTCTGAACTTTAGGTGTAATGAGATCGATAAATGACCTGGGTAGCATATATTGTGATTGATTGACATATTGAAAATAATTATATGGTGTGGCTGTCACATCCAACAGAAGAGTTAGAAGCTTTCGGTCCTGAAACAAATGTTAATTATAGATAAAAAATGCAAACTATGGGTATCAGTAAAATGAAAATGTGAAGAAAATCAACAAAGTGAATCAAACATTTGATGAGTTCTGCTTGGATGTAACAATCTGCAACATGCCTACAAACAGACAACCGTTGTGTTTTCTTTGAAATCAATAATACTGAAATAGTTAGAGTAAAAATACGAGAAATAATACTTATAATGTCCTAACCTTTAATATTTCTTGATGTTGCTGTGAGCTGTAGAGGCGGCCATCTTTGACTATATCTTCTATTAAATCTTGGTACTCTTCTACAAAGATTTTTAAATATGGACAACAATGAGCCATTTGGTTGGTTTTCAGTACCAGCGTAAAATAGTGCTATATAGCCACAAAGTCTTCACTTTGTTCCATTATAGTTCTAATTATTCCATATTTCTTTAATGGTTAAATATTTTACAATGGAGTGCAATACTCCTGCGTAGATTGTTGTCTGAACTGGAACTACTTATTTTACCGTAAATCTACAAACAGCAAAGTGCAAGGACCATCTTATTACTTCAGCAATGTCAATGTTTTCCACTTTTGCAGTTTCAATCTCCTAGGTCCACAAGCACTTTTTTGACAGGTATTAAATTTTTATGTTATAGGTATAAGAGATTTATAAACACATTTTAATGTAGTGAATGCTTCACATGTCCCCACCCTATGCCCAAACAACCACCTTCATAACAACAATGCAAAACCACAAAAAACGATCAAATTCAATAAAAAGAACATATGTCAGCTATATGAGCATCTCTTACCATCATATGTAACATACGGTATAGAAAATCCCCTTGCTGAATTTTTACCATCAGATCTGAAGCGTATCCAGAGCTTTTTAGACCTTGCAGTAAAAGCGATTGGTCTTTCTGTTGATTCACAAGTTTCATAGGTCGTAACAGAATAACGGGATGCTAAAATATGAAAAGCTAGTTAATAAAATGGAAACAGTTGCTGCATAAAATGTACTATTTGGTGGTAGAAGATTCAGTATCTCTAAGGTGTTGAACATTTCTTTTAAAGTTAGCATTTTCAAAGTATTGGGTTTTACCCAAAATGGTTTCTTCATTGATTACATAATTATATAGATTACATATATAGATAAGAACAGGAAATTTTCATCTTCATGCCTTTCTGAAAATGTTTACTTTTATTAGTCTATCTCTGTATTTAACTACAAGTACCCAAAATTTAATTTAAATATGTAGGCAACATGTATTGTCCACCATAAAAGATATAAATACTACTTACTAGACTTTCTCATGACCAGCTGATCTCCACATTGATCTTGCGACTCCAGGAAAATGTCAGGAATCACTACAAGTATTCGACGTCCTTTTTGTGGCTGTATTGTCCAAATACATTCAACATTGTTAGGATAATCTCCAGGGTAATTGGGGCTCTGAATGAAGCCTTTCAAATCTCCTATCTCACCTCCACATTTTATACCTAAAAAATTTTCATCTAGATCAGGCCTTTCACTATAAATATATGAGGCAATTTCAGCAAACAAATGCCGAGCTTTTTATCCATAGGTAGCAGTTTCGCCCACGAGGTGTGTGATTATGCCTCAAATCTCTAAATAAAATAATTGCTAGATGCATTTATATCATGCCACCCTGATTATTTATCACAGCCCTTCATATCCCTTTGACTGTGACCTCTTGTGGCCAAAAATTAAATGCGACTAAAAGCATTCACCAGCTAGAATAGTATTCCAATATTCAGAAGTTAGATAAGTAATCTGGACTTCTCATGTAAATGTGTTATGATATACCCCCGTTCAGTTTCTCATCAAGGTTTCAATGCAGGTAGCAGACTTACCTTTACAGTACGAGCTATTTATAGCTCCTTCATCATCAGTTACTGTTTCACCTGGACAGTCAATGCAGTAATCCAAGCCACCGCTCGGCTGGTATGTTCCCCGTTGACAAGCAACACAAGAATGACTTTCCTTGCTATAATAATGCCCAGGATGACAACTCTCTGAAAAACAATAAATAATCATTTATCATCCTGGGACTAACAAAAAAAACGTATGTTGATTAGCCTTTGAAATCTCCCAGTAGGCCCGCATAAATTATCAGCAATGTTTGATAGTCTACATACACATTTTAATTTTAATTAAAATTAGTGACTGTTCATAGCACCTCCCAGGTTTTTTATTATGTACTACATGATTTATATTTGTTACAGAATTTAAGAGACTGAAGTAAGTTTTTACTAAAATTTCTGTACTTGTGAAAGAAATTTCATACTGCTACTTTTAATATTTACTTCATTATGTTTTCTTTTATTCAAACAAAATGTTATCATAGATAATAAGCAAGGAATTTATAGCCACAAAATTATAGCTCATCACAAGAACCTTAAAAATACAGGACGGCAATCTGCCAAATTTTAATCAAACAGTTTTCTATTAAGTTGTATGGAGATTAATTTTCAATGCAATTTGCAAACAGTATCAACGAACCTCTGAGCGTGCATTCTTGAAAACTTCGGGCTGCCATTCGTCTGGTTGAGATTCCCGGTCCACATGAGATACAGTGTGTACGTCCATATTCTGGTTGGTACTGCCCGTAAGGACACCGATTACACGGAATGAAACCCTCTGTTGAATTATACCCAGGCTGACACTGACCTACACAAAAAACAGAAAGTTATACCACAGTTTGAAATCTCTTTATCATTTGATATCGGGTGGGGTAAAAGAAAAGAACCGAAAAACTTAAGTAGATGACATACATGAAGTTAGTCTGTAGTCCAGACTGTTTTCTGCATATTACTATTGTAATATCATTTATTGTAAATTATCATAACCTCTGGTTGTATAATATTACACATATGAGCAGAAAAAATCATGCAAGTCCCTAGTGTCAATACTTGCTTTATTTAATATATGCTATTTTGGTATATATGGGTGTACATTTGATACTGGGTGAACATTTGAAACTGGATAAATATTTGATACTGGGTTAATATCTGATACTAGGTAAAAGCTAGGTAATGGTGTAAACTAAAAAACAAGACAATTTTGACAAGTTATAACTGAAAAAGGTTTAAAAACACCCAAAAGGGACCGAGGTCAGTCTAACATGAAGTCAATTATTTTAATAATGCTAAGAAAATAAAATTACAATTATTTTCATTTTGATTGATCTGATTTTTTTAAAAATTATAATTTTTCGAGGTTATTTAAATATATTCAGTATTGAAGAGGACATGACCTGGAAAATTTTGTCTTAACACCAAACAAGTTTGTAATGAGAAAAATGAAGTTTCCAAATTTTGTTCAAAAAGCTCGTCTAGAAAACGAGATTCATGGAGATGTATATGGAGAGTATGTTTTTTCTGTTGTGTAGTCTTAAATATTATGTTGTCCTTGAAAATATATAAACCAGTACAGTACATTAATATTACCTCCACACTCTGTGAGATTTCTAGCCCCAACAATTCCTGTTCCCTCTGGTCCCGGACAGTTCTGGCAAAACAACTGACCCTCACGATCCTGATATGTTCCCTTAGCACATGGCTCACATTGGTTGGTCTCACCATTGAAATAGGTACCGATGCTGCATGCAACTACAAAGACATTATAAGATTGACAATTAACACAAATTAAAAAAATATATTTAATCAGGCTATATCCCTAAAGTGAATCAGAGTCGAGATACTTCGAATACAGTCAAAGTTTCTGCAGATCATCATAAATTTCACATAACAGTCCCACCTACCACATGTATGGTCAACTAAGACTTGACCTATGCCACACTTTGGGATGATGTCACCGGATGTCTTAAACGAACGGCGACTAACTGGGTAATCTTCTTCATCGACTCTGAAAAAAATTTCAAACATTTAATACACAAATTTCAAATATTGAACTTCTATCTAATGAAATTAGTGTACAAAAGAAAGTCATTAAAAAGCTCTAGAAAATGACGGAATGTATCACAGCAGATATTATGCAGAACTAATCTTTATCATTTATTTTAACGTTTTTGTTACAATAGTTGTATACTTTCTTTTACTAAATAAAAAAGGCCATAGCTTCATAACTTTTTACTGTAAAAACTACATTAAAAAAGCTATTGTTCATATTTTTATTTTCATAATTAAAAATTCACAAACCTGACAAATAATTCATCTCTGTTAATTTTTTTTCTCAACTGACGGATTGTCTTTTTCATTAATCGCTCCGTTTTCTTTCGCACACACTCTACATCACATCGTTCTGAAAATTAAACAAATATTCCCTTTGCATTACAAATGTCCAAAAGCGATACAGCTTATAAAAGCTGTTTCGAGTATGTTGAGTATAAGGATTATAAGAGGTAAGAATCTCAGTGTGAACATATCAAAAATATAGGACAAAAGTAATTGTTTGTGGTATTGCAAAACGAGAGAAAGGCAAAATAATGCACATGTTTCTATACTGGTATATCTTAACATTAAAAAACAATAATAATGTGTTTCCTGTGTATAACTAGTTATTAGCTAAACTGTTTACTTTCTTTTAGTATATAAATAGGTCAATAAATATGTACAAGAGTTTTTTGCGTTTATTACTATTTTCCAAAGTCTGTTAACTTAAAGACAAAATACTGACAAAAACAGGAAAACAGCTAGCCAATAAATATTTGTAAACATTATATTTTTTTGTTCCTGTTAAAACAAGGTTCACTAAAAATACACAAATCGACATATTTTTTTTCACAACATGATGCAGAGATTATTAATTTCAGTGTACTATATATGCTTATGTTCAAACCTACAGGGCACTGTAACATTCTAAAATCAATAATTTGTTTTCACTACATAAGTGCTAATCCAAGCTTTTCTGAAGCCGGAAAACAAGGATCAACCACCCAAACTATACATAACCAGCAAACACTTCAATTTATTTACAGAAAGTATTATCTAACCTATTGCATTCAACAGATTGTTTGTCTTGTCTCATTTGAAACATGGTTCACAAGTCAAGAGCTTCAAGAGTTGTTTAGTATTCTCAAATACACAGCTTTAGCAATGTTAAGAAAACAGAAGCAAACTTAAGTGAAATTTCAGAAGAGTTTGAATTTTAATGTAAATGGGGGGAAGAATAAGTATATTGTTCTCTTTTGTAGCTTA
>JAOXYB010067922.1:0-10099 GCA_028565635.1 Phoronis ovalis
ATGTAAAAAAACAATAATGTTAAAAAAATATCCTACACATTGGATGGGCATTAGACATGACAAATGTCTTGTTAAATATACTGTTTAAAATATATTGTTTAAAAAACAAAAACCTTCTTTCATGGTCATATACCTGTCAAGTTGGCATAGTTTTTGACCAAATATTGGATATGTTTGGATAGTATTCTGTTAAAAGCAACAGCAGAGAATGGATAACTTGGCAGCTATGGTATATGTGCTTTCTCAAGAGACCTCGGTCATTAGAAATAGGGATATTATTTGGCCATATGTAAAACATGGAATCTGGGATTTCGAATCTGGAATCGAGTCAAAATATTTTAGGGAGGGTTATTGAAAAAAAAAAACAACTAAATACTGTATAAACTAATTTACAAGTAAATCACTTTTTAATACAAAAACGGGTATATGTGACTGCTTGTGTGGTGTTATAATGAGTTAGTCAATACAAATATGACACTCAATAAACCTGGTGTAGCAACTATCTTTTAAGACCTGTTTACTTTTTAAGATTCTGGTAGATTGTTTTGCAAGGGCGAGAATTACTGCAACTATAATCGCTATCTACCATATTTTCTATTGATTGGTTGCATATGCTGTCATCAGGGCATATGTTATTTTAAGTTGTTTTACCAGAAAATTTAATCATGTATTTATTATATATGTCCTGTGAAATGGGTTGATAGGCCAACTCAAGAACAACAATGAGCTTATCTACGTACACTACTAAAAGAATGGGGTGGATTTTCCCGCTGCTACTCCATCTTGGCGCATCTCTATCGAGGTGTAAATGTGACCAGTAGATTACATAAGTTGTGACATAGATATTTTTGCACTGTTGATGTCGTACGTTCCGTGCTCGCTGTGAATTTGTGCATTAAACGCCTTATCAATGACAGTTCCTAGCATTTGACCAACACAATAATCCAATGCTAGCATTAGACCCAGACACTAATTGTGATACGGGCATACCAAGTCACTATTAAGTTCCAATCCTAGCGTATAATCCGGACACTGGGCCTACTGTAATCTATATGAGGACCTTGTTTTAATATCATTGTAAGTTAAGAACTTGGTTTCCAAGCCTGTATAAAGCTTGTCAAAGTAAGGGCATGTTTTTCCTTGAATTGTTTTAGAAAACAAAAACGTCTTGTCGAAACAGCATTTTCACAATCCCAAGATACAAAAATTTATAGTAAGTTAGGTTCTAAGAAAATCCTAAGGTCAAACTACAAAGGACCAACCGTTTGTGTGTGTGTGCGTGTGCAACCTGGCCCTTCTAGTTTATTTTGCAGCATTTCATGCATTTTTTTTTATGACAGGGTTTAGCCAGAAATAGAAAGCTACCAGTCATTTAATGTGTTTAAAATTTATTTGCTAGTCATGGGTCCAGGCGGTGGCTTTGCCCAAGTAGGGGGGTTCCAAGGGGGATGCCCCCCCCCCCCGGAAGCACAGATATTTTCATTCCCTCTGGTGCTTCTCTGAGCTCTCCTCTAAGCTTTTTCCTCAGTTTTACATATATTAAAAAGGAGATATTTTGGCTGAGAATTTTCTTTAGGACACTAAATGTATAACTCGCAAATCATTTCTGAGAATAGAAAAAATGTAGAGAGAAGACAATAAGACTAAAGAATTTTTTGAGAACCAACACCCAGATGTTTTTTATTCTGGTGCCCACCACTAACAAATTCCAACTAGGATAAGCCCCACCACCCACATTTCAAAGAAAAAATGTTTAATAAAACCGTTCGTTTTTAAGCTATTTAGAAGACAATCGACATATCAATATATTTAAAGCATTAATAGATTTTTTGTTGTTTTCCCTGAACATGTATAAAATAAAATGTATAAAAAAATACTTGCATGAGTTGGAACTGGACTCAACAAAATTCAGATTCCTGGGCAAGTTTCTATTAAATACGTGTGATCCTGACATGTGTATGATCATTTTAAAAACCTCAATTGAAACATTTCGTTTTGATCTGACAGGTCCTTTACTCTATTAGCATATGAGAATATCCTGCTAAGCTTGGGTGTAATAACTATAATCTTAAAAATTTCTGTTTTTATATGGAAAATCACAATAACATTTGTAAAAAACGCCTGGAACAGCTTTCCCCAAAATATATCAGAAAATCAGCGAGAAATAATAAAAACAACTAAAAGGCAAATTTCATTCTTGCAAAAAATGGGATCTACCGCGTTTAGTCCCTTGGATAGAGCCAAGTTTAATCCCAAACACTTTAAAGTTATACCAGTTGAATGTACATTTGTAATACAACATACTGCAGGATAGGCACAGCAGTTTATCAGGCATCCTTTTACTGAAATATAATTTGGATAATCAGTCAAAAGCTCTTGTAAGCCTTTACTGCCTGCTGCTTTTTAGTTTATTTTAGTGTCAGCCTATAAATTCTAATCTCAGTCATTATTGGATCAGTCCTAGTTGGGAATTGCCTTAAAATAACCTCTGAAATTACAGAGATACATTGTATATTCAAAAACACATGTTAGGGAATTATGCCGCTGAGGCCTAAAACAGGATATGTATGATCTGTTAGTTTGGTACCAACCACCCATCAAATGGATTTATTTGAAATTGTATTTGTGCCACCAATAATACAAACTAGTATACTAAAAATACCTATCATCAGTAATATTTTTTCTGCCCCCAAGATTTTGACCGTCAATTGAAAATTATAACCCGTCATTTGACGGAATGACGGGTCGCTGGCTAAAAGCCTGTTATGAACTGATATATATATCCCCTAAATGGCAAACTACAATTGCCAATTTAATTTCTTCCATATATTACTTCAAATCTGAATCATATCAACTGCCTCTTTTGTAACCGAATATGAAATTGATATGCAAACAATTACCTGAATTTTAACTTTTAGTTATATAACAAGGTATTTTAATATTTTTACCAGCAACTGGCCTTCCTTAAAACATTTTGACCCGATTCCAAATTCCATGTTTTACATACGGCCATATTCTATTTTAATAAAAAGTCTCTTTTGTCCTGCATGTCCTTTATTCATTCCTGTGTTTCCTGTTTATACAGTTAGTTTTATTTCTATCTTTTCTAGGCAGCAATGGTGCCAGTGCTCCTGTTCAAGCTGGATACTTGCCAATGACATTAGCCAGCAGAAAAAGTAACAGTAACGAAGAAAATGTCAAAGCTGTGACTCAAAATGCTGTCAATAATGCAAAGCACAAGAAAAAGTTTAAAGAAAAATTAAGTCAGTCTATAGATAACCTTGCAGAACGATTTTCTCGTAAGTCAAGAATCTCAGAACAACCTAAACCAGTAATTAGTGCTCCTATTCCAATGAAGATGGAAAAGTGTGTTCTTAACCGGGCATCAGACGACTATGAGAATGTGTATCATTCGCTGCAAAATATTCGTCCATTAGGGGCAAGGCCTAAGAAAGGTTCTCCTAAAATTGGTATTGCTCGACCACAGGGTTATGCAACCATGATGGGTACTGAAGAAAACACAGAATTTGACTCTGATGTTAATTCTAATACTGATTCCCCCGTATTGTCTCAAAGAAGTAACATTCAAGCTAAACATGAGAGCATACCAAATGAGTACAGTGAATTTAGGGTGAAAATACCTCCTGAAAGAAAGATTCCACCTCCAGTTCTAAAGATTCCACCTGCGGTACTACCAAAACCATGTGCATCTAAAAGTCAGTACAGTACCAACAATATTAATAGTCATCATGAACAAATCGAGTGTACGGAACAAGCTAACAGACAAAGTGAAAAAAGTTTAAGCTCAGATAGAGGAGATCAGAGTCTAGCTAAAGGTCCTGGTTACCGTAGTAGATTGAGGTCACTAAATAATGACAAAGAGTCTGTTGAAATTGTGAAAAATGAACCAAATAGTCCAGCCATTGTTCATATTGTCTCAAATGATTTGCATGTCACTGATCAAAAGTCGTCTACTGTTTCAACTCAAGAGAACAACAGTTCTCAAAGGCTAATTACTCATCAGCATGTAAGTCCGTTGTTTGTGTCGTTGCCACCTGATAATACCAAAGATAATCTCTCTGAACATGAGCAATCACAAACTGAGGAAATTCAACAACATTCAGAAGAACATTCCAATCCGAATACAAACTTACATAAGAACAATGATAGTGACAGGTTTCAATACATAAACAGAATTCATGCGATTGAAGATATTCCAGCAGATTTATCAAGTTTAAGTGTTAAAGAAATTTCTTCTGTCTTGAACCTTTGTGGTTTGGAGAATATTGCAGCACTATTCAAAAAAGAACTTATTGATGGTGACTTGTTTATGCATCTTACTGAAGAAATATTAGGTGACGATTTTGGCTTAAGCAAATTTGAACAATTGAAAGTTGCGAAAATTCAAAATGGATATCGACCAAAACTGTAGAATACCTAGTGCTAGATATTTTTGTTTGTGTTTCGTAGTAGTGTATTGAAATGCTTGCAGTTAGAAACAGCAAATCGTGACCTTACGAAAAATCTTATAATTCTTGTTTAAAATGCTTTAGTTTAGGTCATGTTTGTAAACCATATTAAAATGTTGTACTTATTTTAATTTAAAATTTACTGAACTCGTTTTTAACATCAGTAGACCATTTGCATGCAATTTGGTGCCACTTTTCATATCCAAAAGTTCCCACAGTGCTAATCTGTGTGTTTTATTTCTGGCTATTATATTAATATATGTTGTTTGTTTATTTAATTAAGTTGCATTGTTGTTGTTAGTATATGATTGCAGCTTAATTATCTAATAACGCATCGTTATGATCTGGTGATGAACAATGTGAGTTGAGTCTAAGATTCAGGTTGTGTTTATCAAATCTGTCATTTAATGTTTTATTGGAGTAGAAAATACAAATATTTGTTTCCTAGATAATTTTTTCTGTAATTTGTCCTCTAGTATCTATAAATGTATTAGAAACCTAAATTATATTGCTTAGAGCTGTCATCCAATGTAAGCAAGATTTTCTGACTGAAAAATATAGATTTTGAAACAATGAACATTTAAATCTTCGGTACATTTTAGTTTATATTCCCCTTTGTCACAATGGTGTTATATAACAAAAGCTATAGTTCACTAAAAAAAATGAGTTCTCCACTTAGAATACAACTGACAATGCAAGTACGTGGACAGATACGGAATGTACGAGTTCTTAGTCGGAACCTGGATATATGTTCTGAACATTTCATACAAACAAAACAAGTAAAAATTGCAATTTAAATATTTGAGGACACTGCATCAAGGTGAATAATAAAGGGAAGGTGTTTGTGGCGAAGAAAATGTAATGCTATCATGATGCTCACATTGACATTTACCAGATATTACAGTTATTGTGAGCTATAAGCATTCACTTGAGTTAAAACACAATATGTTTATACTCACACAGCAATAGCAAATATGATAGCACAACACACACACTATAAACAGTGCATTATGGGATGTAGGACGGTTAGGTACAACACATTAAGAAGACAGTACTCTCACTCTCCAAAAACTCTGCACTTAGTATTTACAAAATAAAAAATCCCAGTATACTATATACACTGAATGTATGCACACTATACACAAATCCATAAAAACAAACATTTGAAAATAGCTATATAAGAAGTGCATTGTCAGCCAAACTCGGGTATTTTTACAATCGTGATTCGGATTACATGTACAAAGTCAAATGACCTGACTAAAAACTGAAAAAACAGGACAGGACAACAAAATTAACTCTATCACCAAATATGTGTATGTGCAGATAACAAATCATTTCTGCTCTGATCCTACTGCTCTCACCACAACAATGTAATGTTTGCTAAAACACACATGGAACCAACGTTTGACTTTTTTGCACTTTCTTTTGAGCCAACAAGATTTTTGCGTCTTAGATTCCTTCTCCGCGAGTATTTCGGACAGTTGTCGCACTTTCTGTGGTGGTGTGTATGGTAAAATATTATGTCCTCGATTCCAAGCATGTGCTTATATAGCGTGTATAGCAACATTTGCTGACATTGTAGGATGGTAAAAAGGGACAGTTTGGTATCTACATTGAGGCAAATGATGGAGGTTTTTATCTAAAAAATAATGTGATACCTTTACATGACTAATGGAATAAGTACTTTTTCTTTTTAGATAAAAGTATATTACGGTGATACTGATGACAAGAATGGTGACCGACTTTTCCACAGAATAATATGGAAAAATAGTGCGACACAAAAGAGAGAGCTAGAGATAGTCAGAGTCAGAGATAGTTCGATGTTTCCTAAATAAAAATCAGCTTAGAATGCTGTTAAAAAATAAATAACTAGCCGTCAAACAATTAGACGCCTTTAAAATAATTCAGAAATACATTGCAATTAATTTTGCATTTTCAAATGTATCATCACAAATGTAGCTGTCTTGGAGGACTTTAACATCCTGTAATGGGAAGAAACATTATTTAAAGGGCTCTCAAAACGTTTTACCAAAATGTTCATTTTTTTTTAATTTTACAAATTTAGTAAATCTGTTTTTAGTAACTGATTTTCTAGCTTTCTGACAACGTCAAAATTAGGCTATTGAAAATCTAAATGTGAACGCATTTGGTTACCTGCTTCGGAGTTCACTGGCTCTCTGCATCATCTCTAGCCTGTTTCAACAAAGACAGTTTATAAGATATGTTGAGTCCAGTTGAGTGAATAGAACAGAGATTATTCAACTCAGTGATAACGGTAGAGTAGCACTCCCACGAAGCTGGATCTTGGTGGTGTTTCTAATTAAAAAAAGGAAATCTATTGGAATATACCAGTAGCTTTTCATTTCAACAGTTTGCTACTAAATAACATTTTTTGCACGCCCTTTTTTTATTTTCCATTCCCACTCGTAATTTACCTTTGAGATTTTGCAAAGGAACAGTTCACCAGAAAAATAGTGCATGCGTGACTTATAAAAAACTACATACATGTACTACACATATAATAAAGCTACGAATAGCTGTAATACCTGCTGCTGAATCATTGCATTCCTCCAGCCCGTTTTAACAACGACGGTTTAAAACCAGATGAGTGAACAGGTAGAGATGATCTAACTGCTTGACAACAGGAGAGCAGCATCCCCATAAGGCTGTATCTTTTTGATGTTTCTGATAAAACAGAAAATACAAGCAATTGACTTTAAATGTTATTTTTAATTAAAATTAGATTTTTTCCAACTCGATAGAACAATTTAGATTACAAACTTACAAAAACATGGACATTAATTTTGTCCACTCAATATAAGGTTTTGTTAGGTAAACCACCAATGACAATACCTATGACTACGACGTTTTGCAACTGAATCATAAAACTGAATGCTGTTAAAGAGATATAAAATAGCTAAACTGATATTATAATCGTAAAAATACATTGTTTTACATGATACACTCCTGTGAAGCTTCCAAGACATGAATAATAACATTCGCGGGTACTATTGTGAGACAATCAGCAGATGTAGAAACAACCTGAAAGATGATTAACAAATTATTAGCATCGTACAAGTACTAGTATCATGAACAAGGATATCTCCGCAACCCTAAGACAATAAGTCTCTTTATAAGTAATTTTACTTAATTTTTCGTAACAAAAGTAAAATATATTTTTAAGAATACAGATAAAACCACTAAAGTTCATAACCGACTCTTTTTCCGCCATCCAATTTTTTTAATTAATTTGAATATGCCGAAAATAGGTTAGAGTGCATGGAACACTTTTTGAACGGTATATTTTACAATGTATGAACGCAAATGACAGATATCTGTGTTCTTCCTAGAGTAAATAAAAATTAAAATCTCTTAGCGCGTACTGTTATTAAAAATAAATAAGTCAAGGAACGTCAAGTTAGCAGATAACAGATAGCAGATAAAAAACGTCAAGTTAGCAGATAGCAGATATCTGCTAGAAATCATCAGATGATTTCATCTGCAGATGATTTCCAGCAGATGAAATCTAGCAGATGATTTCATCTGCAGATGATTTCCAGCAGATGATTTCCAGCAGATGAAATCCAGCAGATGATTTCATCTGCAGATGCTTTCTAGCAGATATTTAAAAAAAATGAAAAAAAATTAAGTAAAAAGTAAAAGAAAAAAAAAATATTAAAATTATTAAAAAAAAAAAAAATAAAAAAATTAAAAAGAAATTGAAAAAAAAATTAATTAAAAATAATATTAAATTATATTTATTAAAAGAATTTAAAATTAAAATCAATTGAAACAAAAAAAATTGAAAAAAAATTAACTAAAAAAATTGAAAAATTTTAGAAAAATTATTTTTAAAAAATTGAAAAAATTTATAAAAAAAAAATTATTAAACAAAAATTATTAAAAATTAAAAATTAATTTAAAAAAATTATTAATTAACTAATTAACATGATTTCATCTGCCAGCAGATGATTTCATCTGCCAGCAGATGATTTCTAGCAGATATCTGCTATCTGCTAATTTGACGTTTTCATCTGCTATCTGTTATCTGCTAACTTGACGTTCCTAATAAGTCATGTACTATTTTACATATATTTCAATGTTATTTGCTTTTAATCCAGTTCAGCTTATTGCTTTTATATAGAAACTTGAAACTTAGAACGTATTCCTGAACTATTTCCTAACGTAACGTGTTCTTACTGTTTCTGGTGATTTCTTTGCACACATGTCAGTAGCAACCCGCCGGACAACTACTCTTACATCCGCGAAAAAGATATAGTGCGATTTGACTGTTAATAACGCTAGATAAACGCAGACACACACTAAAAATTGGCGCCAGTTCCCGGGCGGGTTTCTACTGTGTTGAATATAAATCATAGATAACAGCTATGTAAACTTTGAAAAGGACCAGAGAAAGAAAAACCGACGAGTATTTTTGTAATGTCGTAACACGTCTGAATTCTTGATGACAGATGGAAACGTCACAAAACGTGTCACCACGTGCGACGTTTAATTTATACTTCGCGTAATATATGGGTACATGGGATTGTGTAGTAGGGTGCCGGGCTATTTCAATATTATAGTAAATATATTGAATGTATCTTCATTGGAAACAAACAAATCAGTGGATGTTGTTAAGTTTTGTTACTGTATTTTCAAGGTGTACCATAATTTCTAAGCTTATTCAAATACATTGTACATAACATGCTGTTATTTTAGTAATTATGCATAAAACTGGATTTTTGAATATGATTCTTTCAGGATTTTTCTAATTAATATTTTAAGGTGGCAACAATGGTTGATGTTATTCTTTAAAATAGCTTCTCTATACAGTCAAGTTAATTGCTTGTTTGATTTAAAGTCTAGTGGACCAGTTTATAAAAAATGAATTTTATAATTATTCTTTATAATTGTGGATAAACAAATATGACTTGCTTATTACGGATCGTATTTTCTGGGATCTAATCAAACTGAAATTCATGTATATATTTTACACTAACGAGAGCAGTTTTGGCAAATGTATATGATAATAGTATTTAGACGTATTCTATCTTCAGCACAATCCCCTTTTTAAGAGTTTTGGCAAATTGATATGATAATAACATTTTGATGAATTTTTGCTTCGGCACAATCATTTTTGATACTTACATTTCATATAGTTTTGCAAAAGAAAATTTTGCATAAAATAATGAAAATTTGTTCTTACCGTTTCTTGAAAATTATTTCCTGACATATTGAATAAGAATTCTTGTTAAATAATATGATAAACTTTGGAGTAACTAATTTTCCGCCAAATCTTTTTGCAATTTGTAACACGTTTGAACGCTGTATGACAACAAAGTGAAACGTCACTATATTTGACGTAAGGGACTGGTCAGAAATTACCAACACGAATTTTTGTGCAAGGCAAAAGGGGGGGGGGTGTCGTGAATTTTTGTGCACCACGAAAGGGGGGTTGTAATTTTTTTGCGCAGTGATTCTTAAATACCTTGATTTTCACAAATTAGTAGGAAAAGAGAGGATCCCTAAACAAGAAAAAATTAAAATAATTACAGCACACTTAGCAGCAAGTCAACTTAATACCAAGTTACCCAGCAACTTAGAGAAATCAAATAGTATGAATGACAGTT
>JAOXYB010067933.1:0-10099 GCA_028565635.1 Phoronis ovalis
TGGATTACTACCCTACAATTTCAAAAAATTTGGATTGGGTTTGCTACCACAAGCTAAAATTTTGGATTGGGTTCCGCAGCACATCCCCGTATTCAAAAAACCTAGTGTAACCCCCAGGGATTGTACAATGGATTCTACTCAAGGAATTGTAGGATATATTTTTGGAGAATTAATGTAAGCTTGCTTTTGTTTGTGGATAACAATTAAGTTGAAAGGTTTATCATTTAACTATGTTATGGTTTAAGTGGTACAGTTATTGTATATTTTGAATTTGTCTTGGATTAGAATCCTGGGGGTACTGCCTATTAAAAGTCCCTATATATATATATATATATATATATATATATGTGCCGCCCAATAGGCCCCCTTTTTTCAGCTCCCGAATTTACCATATGGTATATTTTTCACTGTTATCAAAGCTTTATTTACCACAGGGTATACTTTTAGTCTTGTATATTTACCATGATATGTTTTAAAATATTTGTTTACCACAGGGTGTAATTCTTGGAAAATGCATTTACGACAGGTATTAAAAAATAAGGTTTATAAATTTTTTCATTTTCATTTGCCACACTTATCTAAGCTTTATTCAACACAGGGCATACTTTTATTCTTGTATATTTACCATGATATATTTTAAAAAAATATTCGTTTACCACAAGGTGTAATTCTTGGAAAACGCATTTACGACAGGTACTAAAAAATAAGGTTTGTAATATTTTTCCATATTTATTTGCCACAGAGTATATAATGTACAAGTGAATTTTACACTGGGCATCTATTTCGGGAGAGTTATTTACGACAGGGTATATTTTTCAGGTTTTTTCATTCACGACAGGGTATATTGTTGGTGATGTTTATTTACCACAGGTTCAGGGGATTTTATCCTGAGCCGCACACCCCTATAAACTTAAGGATCAGGGTTTTTTACCCTGGGGCGCACACCCCTATAAACTTTTCTGTCAAGTACTCCCCGGATTAGAATAGTACATATGGGTGTCATAATGTTTTGCCATAGTACATGTGAATGTTATTAGGTGTTAAAAAGAGAATGATTAAAATGCGATGCATCAACATATATTCATATGGCATACACTAATGACCGAGCATAACACATGTATCTCTCCATTCATAATTACCCTAATTAAAAAAAAAATGCTTTACTTTATTACTACAAGCTAAAACTTTTAATTGCATTGAGCGTCACATCCCCGTATTAAAAAAACCATGAGTTCCACAAGACCTTTTTATAACATCAATTTCCAAAAGTGCTTTAAATTTTACCCACTCTGAATATAAGTAAAAATATAAACTTTAATTTTCATTTTTATTCTCATATTTTCCAAAAAGGAGTGTGTAATCAGACTCGCTATCCAAAAAATATTCAAAAGGGTATACATTTTTTAAACTTTTTTTTCTCAAAGCTGTTAGGGTTTTAAAGGTTTGGTACAGCACCCCTGAACAAAACCTATTCAAGTAAGTGCATTACCATATCCCTGCCTCATACCCCATGTTTATTTGATAAGTACAACAACCCTGCACAATACCTTCACTTATCTCTGCCACTGTTCTGTCACTTGCTTTACCATATCATATCCGTGTGCTTGTAAATCATCAAATGACCAACACATCGAATTACAAACAATAAAAAAATTCCTGCATCCATGACTGCAAATTTTTTAGTTAAAATATTAGTAACAGTAATAACAAACAATTTTTTAGTATAGTCAGTCTAAAATTCCAACAAATTTTAAAACGCAAAGCTATTTCAAACGGTATAATAAATATTACAATTGATGAATATGTCCTGGCTAATTAAGTTCATCACTAACTAAAAGCCTTTATCATGGCTTTGTCATATCAGACATTGTATTCAAAATCGGTTTATTACCACATAACCATAAGTCACTTCCTTAGTCATGTATTTTTTCAAAAAACTTACTTCCTTAGGGTTGTATTTTTTGCATAATTTCACTTTATTAGGGACTTTTTTGAAAAGCCATGTTGTAACATGGGTACACACTTTCATATTCACTGCCCGCCTGGGAGGTGCGTGCCAACAGTGTGCTTTATTGCTTAAAAAAAAACAATTATATCATAACAGTTTACACATTACATAATACCTTGTTGCTACATAAAAACACAATAAAAATTCTTCAGTATTTATACCGTTCTGTTGACACCAAAATTTGTTATACAACTGCTCAATTGCTCCACAATGCAAAACATCACCAGGCTTTAACTAGTTCCTCACTTCAGTGTCAGAGGACGTTTTCTACTTACTCTAAGAGGTGTCGTTACGTGTCAGGCATACATGCTGCACATCTAAAACAAAATCAATTTATAAACTTACACATCTTCCAAATGCATGCTTTTATTTACGAAAAGATTCAAACACGGTCACACATCTCTTCTACCATTACATTTTAGCAGCTCGTCATAATCTTTAGGTTATGGCCTTGTTTAATGTTTTGATGTTATCTTACAAAAACAAAAGTTGTACTGCATATCGTAATGTTTGTAAGTACACATTGTATTGGAGAAGAGGAGCATTTGCATTTGTTCATATCAAACAGATTCAAGTGTGCTATAATATCACTTTTTAGTCATGCTTCCTGTAATTACCAAATTGCCTGCAGACCAGTAGGTGACACAAATTTGTTTTTACTATGATAACTCAGTCTGCAGGATTTGGCATGCGGTGGACATGAATCAGTTATAACTTTTCAATTGATTACAGGGAGAAATTCGAATAATCCGACAGTTAAATTCAGAGAATTCCTGCCGAATTCATAACCTTATTGGCTGCGCCATCTAAGTCAATGGCATAGCGCCCTGAGCGAGCTAATCTTTAACATGACTCAACTTAGCCATAACAAGGTTGAATCGTCATAGATTACGTTTTTATCACTTTCAAAACACGAAGACAATATTCCGTTTTTAATGTATTTAATTTATGTACATAATTTGTATATTAAAGCAATGTAAAGCTATATTCTCACATTCCCTCCCACATTATTATTTTTTTGTAAAAAAATTCCATTTTTGTTACTTTGAAATTTAACAGCATTATTACAATAATAACTAGATAGCCTTTTAGCAAAGGCAGGGTTGCTCATATTGGCTTTTATGAACGTTACATGACCTCTAAATTACCTTTCAATATCAAGTTACCTTTGACCTCAAGGTCAGCAATGGCCTACCCACCCTGGGGATGTTGAACTTCAGATATCATTCTCTTAACTGTAACAGACGTCGAGATATGGCTTAGTGAAAATTGGAAGATCAATAAATTAATTGAAAAGATGCCAAAAAATAAAATTAAAACCTTTTAGTACTGAAATATTCTCAAAGATCATCTGAAACACTTCGTTGTAACTTAATACAATCATTTTAGAACATTTCAAAATTTGACCTTTGACCTCCAAATGACCTTTTGACCTCAAGGGCTGTCACATATTAAGTATCAAGTTCCTAGTTGTAACCGTCTGAAAGTTGGAAGAAGAAGAAAGAAATCATACATATCCAATAGGCTTGCTCCCTTATAGGAGCAACCCTAATTACAATTAATAATTATTTATAACACACACAATAAATTTTTCGGAGTATTCCCGGAGACTTGATATGCTTACTGATCTCGACCGGGATCCCAATTGACTGCGAGAAAAGTAATCGTTATTATAATATTAAGAAAACAAGGATGGATCTACAATATGCAACGATTTTGTTTAAGTATAGGTTCCTTGGCGTTATTAATATTTCAACAATCACAACCCTGTCTACTGTTGAAAATACTGTTGTTCGCTTAACGTGGAATACAATTTAGGCTGGGAGTTTGGGCTGAAAGTTGCTGCTAGAAACTGAGCTGGAGTAGTGTGTATAGAATCTAAAATTGTTCCAAAACGTGTTTCTAAAATTATAGTCATATTGAAATAAGTCTTCAATATTCACCTTTCGAGATAGAAAATTTCTGCAAAATTTTATTAAGTTTCATTCATTATGTGAACCTATCTGCCAGCAAGTATACTCCAAAAACAGTTGAATTAACCCACTTTTCTAATTATTCACTACTTGGACCTTCTTTGACTAACTGATTATAATCCCCTTTCATATATAATAATTTGATTTGAATGTATTTAAATCTAATTTTCACAGTTGTAGATAAATCCTTGTTTACTGGCTAAGATAAATGCTCACTTTTCTATTCAGAATTTTACATTTAGATTTCTGTAAAAGGATTTAAGGTACCCCACATTTAACATGGGGACATTACATACAGCAATAAACAACACTGCTTTAAGATTCAAAATCACAAGCAGGACTTTTATGTATTTTTGCAATTCCAGGGAAAAGATGCTGGACTACACTTTATAAATAATGAATAATACCAGCATTTTGGAATGTTCCCTCCAAGCATCACACTCCCGGCCGATTAATGACTTCTTTGCCCCCGCAGTTTTATTGAAGTACAAAACATCTCTTTACGGTTACTTTGCCTGATTTTGATGTAAAGGTTAAATGCTGTTGTTATGCATTTATTGGTCTACAGGAGGTAATTTTGTCATCGATTTCAGTTGACAAATTTTACGCCTCGCACTGCAGCTCTTAAAATCACGCAATTTTGGTCATGCAATTATCGTGGGTCTTAACACAGATATCTAACCTATTGCATTAGGGTATCAGCTATTCTACAGAGTTAGGCTATTTGTCAAAAAATGCTATGGAATGTCTTAGCTGCCTCAAAAAACCCACTATATTCCAGTGAATCATGCAACGATTTTAAAAGAAAAAAATAAATTAAAATGTGTCAAATATGTAATTGATAGGTCTTAACACAAATTAAATAGTTAATAAACAAGTATCAGTATGTAAATATCAAACACCTGAGATGGTAAGGACCTAATTTGTTACATATACAGCTAGGCATGTTTGCATGTAGGTCACCAAATTGTTATTTCTAAATGGTGATGACTTGATAGGAAGGAAAATATAGATATCTTGAGGAACCATAAAAGAGTTTTCAAATGTAATCATAAGTTTTAAAGGTGCAATAATTAATTAACATTGAGATATGAGTTTAAAAAAAAAAACAAGTTTATAGACTCAATAAATTTTGTATTATAATTCCCAGATTAAAAATTGCATAAAGACATATGTTAGATACACCAGTTTAAATTGTACTAGGGTGTTCTCACGATCAGAGTGAGAGAAAATATCAGTTTTGTGCACAATATTTTAATGCCAAAAAATAAATGTAAGTCCTGTTTAGTAATAATTTCTATTTCCTTGTAAATTGCCTGGCATTGGATTCTGTTCCAAAAAAAACAACTACTTTTAACACGTGACCTGGTTTGTATAATGTAAATTATTTAATATTTTTATCCATAATCCTGTTCTATAAAGCTTGCATTGTGATGTATATTTGATTTCTACTGAATTATGTCAGGCTCCTGATAAATGTTATGGTCCACTTCCACCATGCATGGAATTAAAATACCTCATTAAAAGTATTTTATGTTAATTTAACTATATAATTTGTTATTGTTATTTTAATCTTATCTTAGTAGAATGTGAATTGTTTACTTGCTTGTAAACAAATAGCTTTTTTTTTAACAGCTAACTAATTAATAAACCCGGACCAGCTACCAGCACCCGGATACCAGCGTTATTACTGAGTAAAATTTTTGTTCTGTCATACTAAATGCTAACTTTTTAATTTCAAATTACATTGCATTCTACTTCAATCCCAGTCTGAATAAATCCATCCATTAGTGTTGGTAACAAATGTAGATGCAACAGATATAAGAAATCCTCCAGCTCGTTTCATTAAAATATGCAATATTGAATTTTTAAATTAGTTTTAAAATTTTTATTGAATATTTAACACTATGCAACAAAATATATGTCGTGTAAAAAATGCAAAAACAGTCATTTTGCAACTTCGCAGCCTAGTGTGTGCCTGTTTGTGTGATTATTAAACACCTTTGTAACGATCCATGAGGGATTTATTATAACTTCCAAAGCAGTCCATTTTAACTTTCAAACCAGTCCATTATAACTTCTTGTGATCCATTATAGGATTCTCACAGGCCGACACATGATGTGATTTAGTGAATCTGATTGGGTAAGAGACACGGATGGTCGAGTATAACTATATATTTTCTTTCAGTTTCAATACCATTATAATTATACACTTGTTTCAGCACCTGACCCACCCTCTAAGCTAATAGTTGATTCAGAAGCTGTAACTTGGACAAAACCAAAAGGATGTGTTAGTGGATATGAAGTCATTTTCAGTGTAAATGATGTTTCAAGAACAAAAACTGTTGAAAAACCCCCTATAAAACTCCCAACATTAGGACCTGGTGATGTATGCGATATTGATGTGTATTCCATCAGTCAACACAAGAAAAGTAAAGATGCTGCAAAACATCAAATAACACTTGGTATGTGGTAGCTGGAAGTAGATATTTTTTTCAGTATATTTAACAATTTTGCATTTTTACTATTTATAAACAGTAGAAATTATTTTCAATTGCTTTCAAGATTGGTTATGAAACTAGGATGATGTATAAACTTCCGGAAATCTTGATGTATTGGCATATTTATTAAACTGTCAGTAGTACAGTACAATTAGCATAATAAAAGCTGTTTGCATTGTTCACCTCTAGCAACACTAAATGTTTAGTAGTACATTTGTTACATTATAGCTCCAGCTGGTCCAATATATTTGAATGTGGATAAAGTTACAACAACTTCGGCAACTGCTCTCTGGAAGTGTCCTGGGATGGTGAATTCCTGTAATCTGATAGTTTCACAATTGTCTGGTGGATTTGCACATAAAGATCCTAAGAACGAGATCAAAGTAGCAACACCGTCTTACACAATCGATCAATTATTTCCTGGCTGTAGTTATTCCTTGACAGTTTTCACTGTTAGGAACAACGTAACAAGCAAGGAGCATGCCTACTGCAAGTTCACTACAGGTATTACTAAAAGCATGTAATATAAATAATTAGTGAAATTTATAACAATTTTAAGTCTCAAGGTTATGTTGTGTTATAGCAACTGAAATGTTTTAGCAAAACTAAAACTATGTAAACAACGCATATATTATCTTACTAGATGGCACCCGTGGTAAACCACGGATCTTGATAGAGATGTAGGTCACGTAAGCCGAGTTCAGACATGTTCACGTGACTCTCACAGGCAAAAAATAATTATGCAAGAGGTTTAAAAATGCTCCATTAAATATGATATCGTTCACCGATTGACCCCAAAATTTGAGGAACCCGAGCCATCGTCGACACCTACGATCTGTGAAAAGATCATGATTCTACATGTAATAGTTTAATTTTGAAGATATTTGGTGGAAAGAGTGACAGAGTTACAGACAGACAGACAGACTGACACTCGAGATTTAGTAGTATATAGATTATACTCTTATTATAAGGTCAAATGTGTTTATGACAGGACAGTTTTGGCACAGAGTAGCTTTGAGATAACAAATTCCTTTGTAATGGTAGCCAGCAGATGTGACCAAAAACCGATCATGTCAGACATTGTCAAATTTGAGACAAAAATGACCAATAGAATATCAAATTGCTGGTATTGTTATCCCAATTAAATTATTATCACTCAACATTTAATGTGGGCTAATAATCATGGCTTTAATCCCAACTAATGTAGTCTAGCTATTCTAAAGATATAGGATTTTCATTCTGGTGGAAGACAATGAGAACATACACTGATTCTAGTACACAATGTCCGAAAAATGAGCCCAAGAAGGTTCAATCTGTTTATTCCTATCTCACACAGTGAATGGACATATTGTAGGCTGTGTGTTGCTGTAAGTAACTTTTTCTTGTCTCGTGATAACAGGTTTTTATTTTATCAGTCTTTATTGGATCAGCTTCATATTTGGTAGAGGGTAAATACAGGGAAAGCTATAGGTTCAGTGTGATTTTGGCTTTGATCACCTTTGATATAGTTTGTTCCTGAGACGGTATTTCATGGTACGTTGCCTGGACAATTTGAAGGTGATGTTAAGAAGGCGGTTGTTAAAGGCAAGGTGATATTTTAGAATGACCTTAGAAAGTGGATAAATTAAGTGCCGATCCAAAAATTCTGTATTTATTTCGCAGTCAATACTGTTTCTGCCCAGATTTTGACAACTCTGATACATATAGAGAAATTACTTTAATTCAGAAGGCAAGAGTCTAAAATATAACTCAAGATTGATTTTGACCACAATTACTTCCAATGTGGCTGGCTGATGGTCATGTTTCCCCAGGATGGTACAATGAATACAATTTCAGTTTATATCAGACCTGTTTCATATTTGGCACAGCATACATGTAGGTCAAAATACAGGCAGTTTAATTTTGATCTAGGTCACTTGCAATATGACCAACTGGTGGACATATTTGTTCGCGAGACAGTCAAAAGACAGTATGTCAGGTTAAGTTTGATTTTGATTTAGATGACTTTCAATATGGCAGCCATACAGTACATCATGGTATGTCTAAAGCCGCAAAGATGAAGCATTGTCTGGATGATTTAAAGGTGGTTTAAAAAGGCGCCATGATAGTCTAGGTGGTATTTTAGAAGGAGCTTGAAAGTAAATCAATTGTTGATCCAAAACTTTGACATTTTTTTCGCATCCACCAAGCTGTTTTTACCCATATCTTGAAAACCTTGAAATATAAAGAGATTGAAATCAGGAGGAAAATGGAGGTCAAAATAGAGATCAGGTTTAATTTTTAACCGGGTATATGTCATTATGTCAAAGACTAAGCATTGCCTGGGTTATTCAAATTAAAGTGAATTTAGAATAGATGGGTGAGTGCTAACAGCAAGGTTGCATTTTGGAATCATCTTGAAGTTGGTCATATGCCCATCCAAACTTTGACTTAGTTGCAAGCTATGTTTGCCTTGGATCCGGGGGGGGGGGGCGGTCAATATGAAAGTGGGTACCCTTGTTCCAACATGACTTTTCAAAAAAGCGAAGTGAAATTCTGCAAAAAATACATCCCTAAGGAAGTGCTTTTTTTGAAAAAATACACCCCTAAGGAAGTGGATCACGTGATACCTGAACCCTGACCTGACCAATCGTATGCCATGTTGTAAAAGGTCATTCTCAAGGTAGCATCAATTCAGGAAGTAACTTTCATATGATGGGGAATACACATTCTGGTAAACATATTAAGTTTTCTCGACCATATTTGCACCCCTAACGAAGTGAAATTTTAACGATTACCCTAACAAAGTGAAACTTCCAAACAACACATCTTAGGAAGTGTCACACCTCCAAAAAAACACCCCTTTTTGTGATTTTAGCCAAAAAACAGACCCTAAGCACGTAACGCGCGTTATGCGCCGGAGGTTTGAAAACATACCCTTTCACGCGAAATTTTGTTGGAACATGCGTACCAACATATTGTCCGCCCCCCCTGGGCCTTGGATATCTTGAAAAATACAGATCAAGGTTAAATGTTACATTTTTGAAACTGTGCACAAAATACAAAATAACAGGTCAATAATCCCTCGTATTACATATAGTTGAAACTTCGCACAAATATCCCTTGCATATATAGTGTCTCAGATTTTCGAAATTTTACTTGGGAATGGTTAAAACTATATGAATTCTCCAAGTTTCATAAACACAAATTTGTCGATTTTATTCAGATGTATAATTTCTGATGTAAAATTACAAAAAATCTGAGACATGTATAAAGAATATTTGTGCAAAATTTCACTGAACTACACAGCTTTAACGGTTTTTGACTTATATTCTTTTAAATTTTACATTCCAAAAACTTAACTGAAAAAATAATTATGGATTTAAACAGTTTAAGTTGTATATTTTCAAAATATGTATACTTTTGTCTGTCTATCTTTTCATTTAATTAGGTAAAATTTAGCTTAAAGCATAAGTGTGAATAAATACCGCGTTTTCGTAATGTAAACTGTGGTGGCGCTTTAGTCAAAATACCCGGATGACAGGAGGGCAAGATCCGCCGTTGTTGCTGTATTACTTCTATTGCGTATCGTGTTATGACAAAGCTTTTTCAAATTTTTTATTGTTTCATGTATATAT